>JAQZBX010061524.1:0-17081 GCA_029593785.1 Cabassous unicinctus
CTTACAGAGGGAAAAAAAAAAAAAAAGAATGAGATGCATCACTGTGGGGAAATTTTTAGCAACACCTTCTCTGTAGGTGGTGGGTTGAATTATGTGCCCCGATGTAGATATGTTCTTCGTCTTAATCCACATTCTGGTGGGAGTGAACCCATTGTAACTAGGATCTCGGGAAGATGCTCTTTTCAGTTACAGTGTCGCCCAAATGGACAAGGGGGGTCTTAGTCCATAGTACTGAGGCCTTATAAAGAGAAGAAACCAGAAGCCAGCAGTCAGAGAAGGCCGTGTGGGAAGACGCCAGGAGTCAGCAGAGGCCAGGGGAGCCGAGGACAGGAGAGGACAGCGCCATGTGATGGAGGCGGGATGCCAGGCAAGGAGCCCCAGGGATGGCTGCCGACAGACCAGAAGGCTACAGACTCCTGGAGGAAGTCAGCTCTGCCAATATCTTTTTCTTTTTTTTTTTACCTTATTTTTTATTAGAGAAGTACTGATATCTTGATCTCTTGTTTTTGGGCTTCTTCTAGCTTCAAAACCACAAGCCAGTAAATTCATGCTGTTAAGCCAAAACCAGTTTGTATTATTTCCGGCAGCAGCTCTGGCAAACTAAGACACTGTCATCCCTCAACTCCCAGAAACTTTTATCCCACCAGGACCTTCAGTCCATGGCTCCAACCCCATTTTCACTGTCCCTTAACTCATCATGTCCTTACTTCTCGCCTTACCCAGCTTGGACTCAACGGCCCAATCCTAATAATAATCACTCCTTTGCAAATTCCAACTCTCCACTCCTCTCTCACCCTGTGGTATTCACCTGCAAAAAACAATCTCCACTTGTGTTCGCCTCTGTGCCTGACCCCCAGAGCTGAACAGGGCTAGAGAAACACACAAGCATGCCAACCAGTCAACCAATCGTGCTCTAAATTCACAGCTACTCTGCTAAAACCAGCCCTTGGTGCCTGAGAATCCTGCTTCATGTCTTCATTCATTGCCCTCTAAAACCATTTCACACCTTCTACTCTCTGGACAAACCTCCACCACCTCCTCCCCTCGCCCCTTTCAGCTGACAAGATAGAAGCAAACAAAAGAGACCTTCCACATCATCCCAGGGCCATGTTGACCAACCCATCCCCACCTGTGCCCGGAGACCCTGCTCTGCCTTTCTCCTGTTGCTGTGGAAACGTTCTCATGCCTCCCTCACACCCAGGCTTCTACTTAGAGCGTGGACCTCACACCCTCTTACCCACTCAAGGATGTCTCTCAAGCAAGTGTTTCCCCTCTGCCCTTAACCACTAATTTTCCCTTTTCTACTCGGTCATTCCTCAACATGCAAACACACTCTTAATTGTCCCATCTTTATATAGATACAGAGATAGATTTGAATCTGCATTCCCTTCCAGCAGCTATCCCAATTCTCTGTCCTCTTTCTTCAATGTCTGCTGGCTCCAGTCTTCTCCTCCAGTCCGATTTTGCCTCCACCACCCCCAAAGCAGCTCATGTCTGAGTCACCAGTGACCTCACACTGCTGAATCCTTAAGTCCAAGTTCAATCCTTTTGTGACTGACTAATCAACAGCATTTGACACCATTGCTACCCACCTCATCCTTGACGTACTTTCTGCACTTGCCTTCCAAGACACCATCTTTAAGGTTTTCCTTCTACTCCACTAGTTATACCTTCTCAATTTCATATACTGGTTGCTCCTCAACTTTCTGATCTCTCATTTGCTTGTTTGTTTGTTTGTTTTCAGCAATATGAAATATGCATGCAGAAAAGTGGATAAAACTTATATGCACAGGTCAAGAAATAACTATAAAGCCTTTGACTGTGACAGCACTGCCCAGACCAAGATATAGAACATTTCTAAGGCTCCAGAAGCCCCTCATATACCCCTTCCTGATTAAAACCCATCCCTCTCCCCCAGGGGTACCAAATCTCTTCAGTTTTATAATAACAATTTCCTTCCTGTTTTGTACCACCTAGGTGTGCCTTGCTAAGAAGCACAAATTCTTTTTTTCTGTTTTTCTTAATTGAACCATAAACTATATTTTCCTTTGTATCTTGCTCCTTTCCTTCAATTTTGTTTGTAAGATTGATCCATGCTGTTGCTTTATTTCTGTTGCCATAAAATGTTCCACTGTATAAATCTGGCACAATTCTTTTATTCATTTTAGTATCGAGGGACATTTGGCTCACTTCCAACATAAAAGTATTGCAAACATTGCTGATATGAACATCCTCATTCATTCAAATATCTGCTGTGAAAATGTGCATTCATTTCCAGGATATATGCCTACGAATGCACCTGCTGAGTCATAGAGCATGTGTGCCTTCCATTTTACTACATAATGCCAAATTTGTTTCCAAAGTGTAGTTCTACACTTTATCTTTATTTTCCTCCATCTACATTTTATTGACCTACATCCTCACCAAAAACTGGTGTTGAAAGGCTTTAATCTAAACCACTCTAGTTGGTATGTAGTGATATCGTCTACTGGTTTTAAATTATATTTCCTACGTTTATTGACTGTTGGGATATCTACCACCATATTTTTACTGTTTCTTTTCTGCTTCCTTTTTCTCCTTTCTTGCCTCTTTTTGGATTAACTTTATACTCTCTATGGGTTTGGAAATTATGCTTTCTGTACTCCTTTATTAATTATCCTAGAAATTATAACATGCACACAAATTATCAAGGTCTAAAGTTAATTAAAACCTTTATGTTGCTCCTGGATAATAAAAGATCTTTTGAACACTGGTATTTTAATTCTCTTTCTAACACTCACTGCTCTATGTATTACTGTTTTATACACCCAATATTTATTTATGTCTATCCATATATTTTATACTTTCTTTGCACTTAATTCCTTCTTGCTTCTCACTCCTTCTATCTGAGATCCCCTTCCTTCCACTAACAATGTCTGCCAGTAATGAAAATTTCAGTTCTTGTTTATCTGAAAAATGCCCTTATTGTGTTTCCATTTTTAAAATATATTTTTGCTGAGTGTCTTCATTTGCCAGGGCTGTTATGAGAGAAACCACAGACTGGCTGGCTTAAACAGCAGGAATTTACTGGCTCACCGCTTTGGAGGCTAGAAGGCCAAACTCAAGGCGTTGTCAGGCCGTGCCTTCTCCAAGGTCGTGTGGTCTTCTGGTGCTGGCTGTCAGCTCTGCCTACATCATACCACACTCTGTTTTGACCTGTCTTCTCCTGTGGTTTCTACCACCGGGTCAGAATTTCCTTTGCTTCTAAGTACTCCTGTCGTACTGGATAAGGGACCACCCTGATTCAACTTGGCGTCATCTAAACAGGATCTTCAAGATCCTATCTACAAATGAGTCCACACCCACTGGACTAGGGGTTAGGACCTGAGCATATGTCTGCATGGGGCACAGGAGTCCATCGGCCTCACTGGGCACAGAATATTAGCTTGGCAACTGTTTTCTTTCAGCTCATTCGGCCAACCGGCTGGCTTGTATGGTTGCTCTTGAAAAGTCAGCTGTAAATTTAACTGCCACTCTTTTGAAGACAAACTGATCTTTTCCTCTGGCTACTTTTAAGACGTTCCCCCTCTTCTCTGTTTTTCGCAGTTCACTCTGATGTGTTCAGATGTGCTGTGTTTTTATTTATCTTTTCAATACTCTTAAAGTGGTGGGTTTTTTCTCATACTTGAGCTATTATCTTGCATTGCTTTCATGGAAGGTTTGGTCAGAAAAAAAACAGCTCACTTACTGGAAATAGGAAAAATATCTCTTTCTGGCCTCTTAATCTTAAATTGTCCCAGGTCTCCAGTTTTAGATATCTGCATTGATTTCCTGGGTGAGCTCATCGAGCCTCATGGTTTTAAATGTCATCTCCATGATGATTGTGTGTGTGTATATATATATATCTCCATCCAGAACTCTTCCTGAAGTCCATCATATACACAAGGGTTTTCCTCCACTCCTTTATCTGGATGTCTAATAGAGCTCTCAAACCTTCCTTCCACTCCTCTCACACCCCATACCTCTCCCCACCCTGCATGCTCACTCTGCCCGTGGAAATGACTAGCTGATCTCCACGCTTGCCATGTTACCACTTACCTCCAGATCTTTGCTTACCTCCTCCCTCCCTTGTTCACATGACTCCTATTTGCCTTCTTCAAGATTCAGTTGAGGAACCGCTAGCTCTGGGTATCTTTCCTTGACCATGGACCGGTGTTTCTCATGTATCTTAGGGCACGCAGTGCACATATTCACCACTACACTCATCAAACCCAAAGTGAGAGCTTCTGGTTTTCTTTTCTCTGGTCCCCTAATAGCTGGTAAGTTTCATGAGGCCAGGATCAAGTTTTCCCGAGTTCTAGCATAGTGCTTGACACCTAGCAGGAATTCAGCATCCACTCATTAAAGGAAGGAGGGATTTCATTGTTTGTAAAGAGCATTT
Organism: Cabassous unicinctus; assembly: GCA_029593785.1. Taxonomy (NCBI): domain Eukaryota; kingdom Metazoa; phylum Chordata; class Mammalia; order Cingulata; family Chlamyphoridae; genus Cabassous; species Cabassous unicinctus. The sequence continues at coordinate 4,421 of JAQZBX010061524.1, forward strand.
AAAAAGTAATTTCAAAAAAAGAAGCTACGAAAGTCTGAAACTCAGGAATTTCATTTGAATAAATGTACAGTCTGTCCTGGAGATTGCTTTGAAGGGGGCAAAAATCAGGTTTCCAGATGTCTGCAAATATGCTGTTTTTTATGGTTTCCCCCTTGTAACTGTTGGCCAATTTGATGTAATTATGAATTCCAAAAATATAATTGGATCATGCTTGTCAACTGATCTGTTAATCTGGGCATGATTAAGTTATGATTAGGGTGTTGACTGGGCCACGTCAGTAGGGCATTGAGCCCCACCCCTTGGTGGGTGGGGAATCGAATATAAAAGGCAAGGCAAAGAACAGAGTTGAAGCAGTCTTTTGAGAAGCAGTTTTGATGTTGGAAAGAAGGCCCCAGGAGAAGAGAAGCAATCCATTTGCCTGATCGTCTACAGCTGACCTTGTGGAGGAAACAGGAGCTAAGCCCGGAGAGAAACACAGCCCCGGGAAGAGAGGAACCCCAGAAGCCTGAACTGTGGCAAACGCTGGCAGCTGTCTTGCTCTAACACGTGGCAATGGACTTTGGTGAGAGAAGAAACATAATGCTTTATGGCCTGGTATCTGTGGACTTCTACACCAAATAAATACCCTTTGTAAAGACCAACCCATTTTTTGGTATTTCACATTAGCACCCCTTTGGCTGACTAATACACCCCTCTTCCACCACAAACTTCCTCTGAGGTTTAATCTTCAGTGCAGAGAAAAATAAAAGCCAAACTTAAAAGACAGCAGGGATCGTAAATAGCTCTTTTATACCTGAGCAGTGGGAAAGGTATTATTTGTGAGTTCCACTTTTCATCCTATCATTTTCCGAAGACAGTCAATTGGATTGCCAAATAGAATAATTGCCGTCCTTCCGCTGGCCCTTCAGAGCTGTGAAGTGTGGTCACGTGGGCCCCAGGAGCTTATCTCCCTGTCACCCCTCCTATCAATTTCAGTAGTGCCTCTGCTCCCCTTCAAACGGAAGCCTCAATGGACACCGTGGATTATAAGTTTTCCACCAAGTGTGAAAAAAAAAAAACAATTGCTGAAAACAGCAGTAAATGGCTTTTTTCATAGGAAGAAATGCATCATGGAATATTTGATGTTTACCCTAATTAAGTGCCTCTGAATTCACTTTTGTAAAGAGTAAGAGGCTCGTGAGAGCAGGAGAGTCGAGACTGTGCCCTTGAACGAACATTGGAATGAAGCAGAAAGTGAGCACTTCATGTCTGTGTTAGGGAACAGGCCCTTGAGCTCTCTTCTCTGCGTCGCCCAATCCTTCCAATGTCCAGAATCCACATCTACTGGCTCTAGAGAGTCACAGCATTCTGGGAAAAGACCATGAAAAAAGAGACAATAAAAGCATCAAAAGCAAATTTATTTCCTAACAAAAGAGTCTCTTGGCTAAGCCAAAATCCCCAGTCCAATATTTGTTGTATGTGCCTTAGGAGATTTGAAAAATGTGATTCTATCAAATTACCTTGAAAATGAGTTGATACATATTCACCCTGGCAAGCCTGAGCTTTAGTGACTGGATTGGTCAGGATAAGTTGTGAGCATAATGCCCAAAGTCAGTGGTTAACACAACAAAAATTTATTTCTTGGGAAGCGGATGTGGCTCAAGCGATTGGGCTCTCATCTGCCAATAAATATATTTAAATAAATATGTATTTTTTTAAATTATTTCTCAGTCACACTACACGTCTAAAGCAGGGGACGCCGGGCTTGGATACTTTTAGTCTCCAGGACAAAGACTGATAGAGGATTGCTCTCCAAGTGTGTGTCCACCCCCACATCAACAAGGAAACGTGGTGTTACAGCTTCTGTAGAGGCCCAGCCCTCAGCCCTTTTAGGGAACGCTGTCTTCAGCAGACCCCCTCAAAGCTGAAAACCACAGCTGGGAAACAACTAACTTCTCGGCAGCGGAAGACTTTCAAACGAGAATGCTGCAGAGAAGATTTAAGCACTCAAGTGAGCACTGAGCTGCATCATCCATCACATCCTTCCCAAGCCCTTCAAGCCAATATTCTGGGATATACAGGGAGGCTAACTGAGGCAATCTGTCAATTCCGGCTGAAAATGTGTCAATTCAGGCTAAAAATAAAGCAATGAAAAACCAAGCTGAGTATTATTTGGAGGTTTGAATTGTCTTGATACTCAATTCATTCAACAGTAAATGTATTCTTTATTATGTGCCAGTGAGGGAGACAGATGCGACACGTGCCATTATGAAAGGGAAAATAATTATTAAACCGTCAGTTATGATTGCTGATTTCTGAGGTCAGTGGACCCTGAGAAGGATCTTTTATTTAGTTGAGCATGAGTTGAAAGAATGGATGCAAACTGTAGGAGAGAAAACAGAGAAACCTGCAAAGAATCCAGGTAGAAGGAGGCATCTGAAACGGTAAGGCCAGGTACAGGCTAAGGAGGAAGAAGGGATGGAGGTGGGGGTGGAGGAGGAAAAGCAGCAAACTGGGATGCCTCCCAGGGATGTGAGGACATACCATTCCTTACACTTCTCAACGACCTTGTGTCAACTTTGTGCATTTCTCAGGGTCACGTCGCAGCACAGCTGGTTGGTAGACCAAGGGACAGGCAGAGCTGTGGAATCTTCTCTCCCAACCAGCCAAGACCAGAGGGTTACCTACAGGTGTCCAAGCTATACACTAAGACACACAGTATCTTATCAACAAGCATCCTAAATGCTGTCTTTGAAAGGGGGGTTAAGCAGACCTGTCCCATGCACAGTGGACATATGGTCACCCTAATATAAGAGTCAAATGCAAATCAAAGTCATGAATCACAGAGCAGTTGCCCCAAGAGAAACAGGAAGAGAAGAGCACTTGCGACCAAAGGAACATTGAGAGGGTGGAAGGCGCAGCTGGTGCCTAGCGTCATTTCCTGCTGTGTTCTAGTCTATGTATATTTTTATTATTCATTTCCATTCTCATGAAATAACTTGAAGAGGTATCACCTTAAAACCAAAAGAACCCAAGTACAGTACTATACAGATGGCGTAGTCAGAATCCTTTTGGATGTAAGCAACAGCGGTCTCGACCTTACACCAGCCTAGGCTGGAAGGCACTGTTGAGGTCATGTCAATGGACAACTCTGGCTTCAAACAGAACTGGACCTAAACCTCAAGTGGCATCACCAGGATCGAGCTCTTGGCTCTGTTTCCTCTCAGTGTGCTCCATCCTCAGACTCCTAGCAGGAATCTCCCAGCAGTCCAAGCTTTCGTCTCATCGACACAGTGGCTCTAAACCTCAGATCCTCACCCAGCGGAAAGAGCCTGCCTCCTAGTGCTCTGCCAAAGCCCTGATTGGACCAGCTTAGATCACACACCTGAGACCTAACCCCAGTGTCCGAGGAGATGGATAAGCCGATCGCGTGAAACCACACAGGACACTCCTCTGTGGCCAGGGTGGGCTCAATCCCAGCTAAGCCTCATGATACACACACTGGCTAGTTGTTCACCAAAGCGATTGCCTTTTCCTCATGAGCACAGCTTTGCTTAGCCTTAGATGTGACCGTGTGGCTGGACTTCAGACAATAGAACGTGAGCAGAAGTGAAGCCAGCTCCTCCAAGCCTGGCCCGTAAAATGTCCCGCACAATTTCCCAAATAGTTCCAAACATGCTTTAAACTTTCCAGTAACTGAACTGAACATCAGGGTTTTTTTTATTTAACTTTACCTGAGTTAAATTAAATACAGTTGGAGGGGCATAGGGGAACTCTGTACTTTCTGCATGATTTTTCTGTAAACCTACAACTGCTCTAATTTTTAACATTTCAAATGAAATGATATGAAAAATTCAGTTCCTCTGTTGCAGAAGCCATGTTTCAAACGCTCAGAAGTCATTGTGTCACTACCGGCTACTCTATTAGACTCACAGGTCTGAACTTTACAAATCCACTAGATTTTTCCCCCCTAAAATCCTTCACTTTGCTTTGATTGGAATATTGGTTTTTGTTTGTTTGTTTATTTTTACTAAATTTGCTTTGTCTCAATTCTCCTAGTTTGTTTATTTTATTTTTTTTTTTTTTTTTTTTTTTTTTTTTTTTTTTTTTTTTTTTTTTTTTTTGGCAATACATAATTGGCACCAGGTACATGATACTAAATTTTGATTATTAAGCAACCCAAAGTGTTTAGCTTAGTGAAGAAATGAAAACTTAGAACAAGTTTTAGATCCCACAGTCTTCCTTTGTGCTCATCAACATCTACCAAAACTCTAGCATAATTGTTTTCTCTTGATGTACAAAAAATAAAAGATAAAAGTAATTATCCTTAATGGTATAACACATAACGGAGTAAAGCTACCGCACACTAGGAGGTACAATGCCCCTAGGCTGGCTGTCTTAGTTTGCCAGGGATGCTATGACAAATACCACAAAACTGGCTGGCTTAAACACAAAGTTATTGGGAGGCCACAAGTCCAAAATCACAGTCTTGACAGGCCGTGCTTCTCCCGGAGTCTGTGGCGTTCTGGTGCTGGCTGACCACAATCCCTGGGCCCTTGCTGGCATCTCAGCCTCCTGTCACATGGCGGGCTCCCTCTCCCTCTCTCCCTCTCTCTTTCTCTTGCATCTCTTAGAGCTTCTCCTGACTTCTGACTTCTGGCTGCATCTCCTGTGACTTTGACAGACTACACCTAAATTTCCTCCCTATAAGGCCCCCCGTCATGTGGATTCAGGCCCACCCTGATTCAATTTGGCATCAACTAAATAGGATCTTCAATGATCTTGTTCACAAATGATTCCACACCTCAACTAACGTCGTCAAAGGTTCTATTCACAAATGGTTTCACACCCAGAGGAACGTGGATTCGGATTTGAACGTGTCTTTTGTGGAGGCCATGATTCAATCCCCAACACTGACTACCAATTTACTTCCTCTCAGCTCCAAATCTATCCTTCCTTGCCCTGCCTGGGATGCTGGAACATTCCTCCCCTGCCAGCCACCCTCTGCTAAGCTTTGTCAGTGCAGGGCACTGCTGGAGGGACACTGGAGGTGGGGCTGCCTTCTCCTGTCCCACAAGCTTCCTTTTCTTCTTGGTCCTCCAGCACTGGGCTCGTGTGCAGACCACCAGCCAAGGGCTCCCCTGGCAAAGTTAAGTGCCGGTTCTGCAGGGCAATTACCAGTGAGTCTCCTAGGTGCCCCAGCTGGCTCCTTCCAGCAAGCTCAGCAATGTCCTCCATGGATAGCTTCCTAGCGAGTTATGAAGCTGCCCCAGCCATCATCCCAGAGGCTTCAGCTGGGCCTTCTCCTCAACAAGTGGATCCCCAGTGGGTTCTGTGGATACCCCAAGCCTTCCTGGTGGTGAGTCCAGCAGCACCCTGCCAGGAGCAGCTTTTCAACAAATTTCATCAAAGTTCCTGACTGCTCACCCAGGGCTGCCAGCCCACCACTGGGGGTGTCTCCAGCTTACTGCGGCTCCTGGCCTGTCAGCTGCATGTCAGCTCAGTAGAGCCAACCCTGTGGACCTCTTGCCACACAAAGGCTCAGGCCTCTTCCTCTCCATGAGGCCTGACCCCAGTCTTGGGGATGGTGCCCCCTTCCAAGTTTGCTTGGGTGCTCTCTCAGAGTCCTAGAGTATATTTGAGCATTCTTCTCTATTTCTTCTTTGTAATTAAGTTTCTGTGAATCGTTACTAGTCCTTTATACCAAATGTCCTCGTGGTTTCTGCTTCCTACTGACCCTGACTGATGGGCCACCTTTGCAATTCCTTGCCCTTGTGATAATTGGGCCAGACATGTCAATTCTCCAGCATCATGAGTCTCTTCTGGAAAACAGGAATATCCGATTAGCTCGTAGATGGGTAGCTAGAGCTAAAAATCCCTGGGGATCACTGAAATCAGTTTATAAAATAGATTTCTTCCATGTGATACCTATTAAAAAGCAACTTCACCACTTTTCATGCAATTAATAAAAACCTCTGACTTCTCAGTTGGAGAGAGAGAAAAACTGACCATGGTTCAGGTTTTGCCGATAAGTTATGAGGGCCAAGAAACGTCTGGCAAATGAAACTCTGACACTGTCCCATTTACTTTCCCATGGGCCGCTTCCTTTCCTATTTAATATTGTTGAATAGCATTTTCCTCCAGTGTGGGCCTCCCAGTACCATGAGTAAAGAGTTTATGAGGAACTCCACGCAAGGCTAAAGCTGATCTGAAGTCATCTTGTGCTACCAGGCGTGCCAAAAGGCAGACATCGTCAGTTATTCCTGCTCCCTTCCCTGCAAGACAAACCTTGCTCAGGCTGTCCCTTGCCTGTCTCAAAGCTCAGTGTGTGGAAGCCCTTGATGGGGGCAACGTGGTAACATGGGGCTGCCTGGTGCCAAGGCCACTGGTGGAAAGAACTCTGCCCTGCGGGGATTTGGAACAGAACAATGTACTGGGGTAGAAACGCCCAGAGCCCTCCACTGCTATCAAACAGGAATCGCCAGTCCTAATCTTTCATTTGCAAATGGGTGAAGGAAGAAAAGCTGGAGGAGATGGTGGGGCAGGAGTGGATGTTCTCTACCACCCCAAAATTTATGTGGTTGGGGCATTTAAAGGAAAACAGTAAACAAAGGAACCTGCTATTAAGATCAAAATAGCTTAAGTTAAATAAATAAAATTCTTTGAACCAGAAAACAGAAGAGCAATGGACAGAATCCAAGTGGATTTTCAATAATACCAATTAAGATGAGATTTTCAAAATGCCGAACGTTACATCAGAGGTGTTTTATGTGTCTTAGTTTCCCAGGGCTGCTATAACAAATACCACAGCCTGTCAGGCTAAAACGGGAATTTCTTGGCTCACAAATTTGGAGGTTAGGAGCCCTGTATCAAGGCATCAGCAGGCCGTGCTTTCTCCAAGTCTGTTGTGTCCCGAGGCGGCCTGCCAGCAGCGCCCCTCCCCGCGGCCACGTGCATCCTTCTGTCACATCCACATTCCCTGTGCTTATTCGACCCCGGTTGTACTGCACTACGGCCCACCCTGGTTCGCTCTGCCTCATCCAAACAGCATCTTCCATGATCCAATTACAAACAAGTTTCCATCCACAGGACTGGAGGTTTGGTAGGGTCGTGATCCAATCTACATCACTATATAGGGTCTGCATTTTCTGATTTTAACTTTCTGGGTCTCAGGACCCAGATTATCATAGCAGTAACGATCATATCAACACCTTGAATGTATCTAGAGATACACAGACGCTTCAATAAGCACTATCATCAGGAATGTACCTGCTCCCTCGCTCTGAAGTAAAATCTACCTGATTGTTAAAAGTGTTATGGAGACTGATTCCTACTCAGAAAAAAAATATCAGTCCAGGAGTTAGCTACCATAGGGAACGAACATGAAAAATGAAAGATTATTCCCAGATTACAGGAAACCAGGCCTCAAATATAATTCACAAAGCATTTACATACTTATTTAAAAAATTTATTTAGCACTAACAGGCATCAAATACTATCCTAGGCACAGTGAATAATGTCACAAACTTAATCCACCACATTTTAGGCTCTTAGACCAGCCTTTGGGACAAGTCGCCCAGTGATAGAAGTTGCCCCTTTTGGCTAGAAAACTGAGACCAGAAAAGAGACTTGTCAATGCTGCAGGATGTGGAAGGGTGCGGAGAGTGCGGCTATAAGCCTTGAAAACCCACATAACCTGGTTCCAATCCCACCTCCATCTCTTACTGTCTGATCTTTAACAAATAACTAAATTTTTCTCAGCCTCAAGTTTCCTGTTCTGTAAAATGGAGATGATAGAAAAGCCTAACTCTCCATGGAGTGATAAGAACGAAATCAAATTCTGGATTTTGTGAAGGACTTTACAATAAAAATAATGATAATTTATAATGAACTGAACTGTAGTGAAGTGAAGCGAAGTAAAGTGACATGATGTGAAGCGACATGAAGTGATGTGAAGTGACATGAAGTGAAGTGAAGTGACGTGATGTGAAGTGATGTGATGTGACATGACGTGAAGTGACATGAAGTGAAGTGACAGGACATGACATGACGTGAAATGTTATGAAGGGAAGTGACGTGACGTGAAGGGAAGTGACGTGACATGAAGTGAAGCAAAGTGAAGTGACATGACGTGACGTGACGTGAAGGGAAGTGACGTGACGTAACATGAAGGGAAGTGACGTGGGTGGGCAGGGACTACAATGAAACCAACAGGGCACAGATCCAGGGTGGCCGCTTTCTTGATGACCGCACCTGAGGGCCGTTTAAAGCTTGGATTCAGGAGAGCCCGTTCGTAAACTACGTAACTGTACTTTATGAGGTAGGTTCTTTATGTCCAGAATTTCATTTATGCATTTCACAACTCAAAGTAGATGCTCTTGTTTAGGGAAGTAAAAGACAGGAGGACACGGAGGCTGGGAGCCAACGCTCAAGTTCTGCCTCTGGACAGAAGGCTGAGGGCCTCAAGCCTGGTGATGGCGGGGCCTGCCCTTCACGCTTGGCGAACACGATCGTGGAGGGCGTGCATAGAGCGCAGATTCCCATGCTGGGGTCTGGGGCTGCAGACTGCTCTCCTGGCAAAGTCCCTGCATGATGCTGCTAGTTCAAGGACCACCTGTGTGACGGAAGGCTGCACGGCTTCCTCGTAGCGCTCAAGGCAGCGTCCAACACCGTGTGTGATCCCGCTTTCCTGCCACACTCTCAGCCACCTCTGTGAGCCCCGAGTCTGTGCTTTCAGCACCCAGAACCACTCGATGTCCCATAAGTCTTTCCTTCTGCCTCACTGAACAGTTTCTCTGGCCAGACGCCCTTCCCCAGTGCCTCCCACACGCCACCTGACCTCGAAGGTCCTGTGAAGAGAGCCAGCGGCTGCCTTCTCTGCACCCCTCGGCCTCGTACCGGGCCAGGGTCAGCCACCTTGCCCTGCCGGATTTCTAGGTGCCTGTTTCCATCTCCAAACAGGCGTTCCTTGCCTGCTCTAATTCATGTTCACATTGGGCGTTTCCTTAGCGCCCAACACCAACAAACGTTTGTCAAGTTGACGGGCCTTGGGGAAATTTAAATTACTTTTAGAATGTTGTGATGCAAACTGGAAGGCTCCACATTGGACACTGCCTCCCAGGGCAGAGTAAGCTGATTTATTATCCAAGATCTGGAAGTGGGAGCCAAAAGATGAAAAGCCTTTTGACTATCACACCTCGTGCAGAGCTCTGGGCTCCATGAAGGCGTAGGTGGTGTGTCACACAGAGTGTAAGGTGTGGATGTCTGAGGTGAAGACAGAGAGAGGAGAAAGGAGAGAAACTGTACTGGGGGCATCTCAAGGAAACCTTCGCTCATATTTGGTTTGGGGGTTATTTGTTCCCCTCAGCTTGAGCAGGGGAAGGCAAGTGATTCAGAGAGCTCCCAAGCCATGTGTCACTTCCCATTTCCATGGTGCCCTTTCTTCCGCTTCTGTGTTTTCCAAGCACGATTTATTATTCCAGCCAGGGAGCTTGCTCAGAAATGTGGCGCCAAAAGGCAACAAGAAGCACTTTTCATGACTCGGTGTCAAAGTTATTTTTTTCCCCTTCGTATACATTTTGCTTTATTAGATTTTTAAATTACAAAAGTTATGCACAAGTTGTGTAACAAGTTGTACCAGGGAGATATGTGGTTTTTCCAGTTAATTACCTCCCACCCATCCCCCAAACTGCAGTACAGATTTAAGGTACATTTGAAGACAGGATTAGCTAATTGAGCGGATTAACAGTCGGAGCACCTGTGTCCACGTGGTTCCTTTTACTGAGAGGAGACACCAGTGGGCAAGTTTGCTTAGGGGAGGAGCAGGGACTAGGGAGGTCCCTTGTGGCCGTGCAGAGTTTATAAGGCATAGATCAATCTGATCTAGAGAGAAGTCAGACCTGGAGATTGTATGTGTGATTCACCAGCATATAAAGGACACCTAAACCGCAGAGAAAAATAACCAGAGAGAAAAGAGAGCAGGCGTGCACGCCTTGTGGGTGCACTTATAGGGATTATTCTCGAATTTTACAAGTAGCCCTTATCCTGTCCTAGGTTTTTGTTTTGTTTTGAACATTTCTTTAGGACTGGCTGTTCAAAATCATATTAAATAGCTTTTTTGGCAACTAGGAATAGAATCACAATTTGTGGATGCAACAGATTATTTTAATAGATTTCTTAGTATTGAGTCATCCTTGCAGTGATAAAAAGAAATTCTACTTAGTCTGGATGTACTCTTCTCTTAAGGTATTACTAGAACTAATTTATAATTCAGTACTGTATGTGAAATTTTTACAGCTATATGCAGAAATGATTCAGGCTTACCGTTTTCTTTTTGATGTTCTTTTTCGGGGTTCAGCACTGTTATGGACTGAAGTGTGTCCCCCAGCACCTCTGAACGTGAAGGTTTGGAAATAGGTCGTTAAGGATGGGATGAGGTAAGCGGAAATGAGGTCGTGCTGGAGTAGGATGGGGCCTTGGCCCATAGACTGGTGCCCTCACATGAAGAGGAAATCTGGGCACAGACAGACACACAGACAGACAGCGCACGTGACGACTGAGGCAGAGGGCGCCGTGGATGGCCAGCAAGCTGCTGCCAAAGCCGGGAGAGGGGAGCAGACAGAGGAGCGGCCCCAGCGGCAGAGCCGCTGTCTTCAGCCACCCTGCTCGTGGTACTTAGTGCAGCCCTGGAAACTAAGGCAGTGCAAGCTTTGTGCAAGAGCTTTGTTCAACTGACGAGAGAAAGCTTTCGTGCCTATTACCTGGACATTTCACTAACAGAAACTATTTCACATTTCTTTGAAACATAGAAATGGTTCAGGGGTAAAACCAGCTGAGCCTGGTGCCTTTTTAAATCGTCTTTTATAAACTTTCTGATTTATCCTATGCAGTTGGTCTTTCTAAGTTTTCTGTTTCTTCTTGGATCAAATTTAGAAATGTATATTTTGAAAGAAAACCATCCATTCTCTGTAGCTATTAAAATGTGCATCAATGAAGTTGTTCATAACTTTCTCATACTCTTTTTTTGTTTGTTTGTTTTATATTTTTTATTTATTTTTATTTGTTTCATCTTTTTATATTCTCATATATTTTTTTTTTCCTGAGGTACTGGGGCCGGGGATTGAACCTGGGACCTCCCGTGTGGGAGGCAGGCACTCAATCGCTTGAGCCACAGCCACTCCCCATTCTTGTACTTTTCAAAATATATTTCTATACTTTAGTTAGAGCCCCATCTAATACCATTCTGTCTCTTTTTTTCTGCCCCCACCCACACTTATATCCCAGCTTACCCACAGCTTGTCTATCTTATTTCTCTTTTTAGGAACTAGCTTTCAGTTTTATTGATCCTCTTTTTCTTTTCTACATTATAAATGTTTAGGCCCTCCTTTTTTTTTTTTTTAGCAGAGTTTGATGTCCTTTTCTAGTTTCTTGAATTGAAAAACTAGTGCATTTCTTTTCCATCTATTTTTTTTTTTTAGTTATGAAAGCATCTAAGAACAACGTGTTTTCCTCTTGACAAATCTCTATCTGCATCCCATATGTTTTGTTCTCCTCCGACGCATGGTGCTCTCTCTCTCCACCTGTCTCCTCCTGGCTGAGTAATTTCCTCAGCGTATAAGCAGTTACTGGATTAAGACCCACTGTGACTCAGTTTAACCTTAATTAACAACACCTTCAGAGGTGAGGGGTGAATGTGTCTGAGGTGAAAAAAGAGAACAGGGACATGGGGGGACAAGGCTGCATCCCTAAGGTGACTTATCTTATGGCCTTGCTGCAAAGACTAATACGGACATTTAGAGGAGTGCTCAGCACAAGGTACCCACTCGATAAATAACGATAACTATTAATTAACAAGCCACTCATGAAAGTACCTCCCCTCCCAAACATCCCAGTACCACAAAAAGACATGGATTTGAAATTGTGTTTTATTTCCTTCAGTGAAAATCCACCAGGCACCCTACCCTTAAAGCAAACTCGTAGAGAACTGAAAAGTGGAAAAGAGAGGAGGGGAAATTAACAATGATTTTTCTACAAGAGAAAAAAATCATTTTCCCAGCCACCAAAACAAAAATCTCTTTGTGCTAGTGAAATATTGGTTTATATATTAATATTGTCCCTTTCCTCTCTCCAGCCCCTAAACCCTCGGAGGTTTGGCTGTTTAAAAACTGGAGGGTGTAACTGTTATGTCTGAGACTGGGAGGATCACAAGAGGGGTCTGCTGGGACTGCAGGGACCACCCTGGAAAAGTCCAGAAATGAAGACACCTGTCCATAGCACACAAGGTCCCCAATTCAAGGACGCGGAAAGCAGCCTGAGCTCCTGGGGCACCGCCCATGGCATTTCCAGGACTGGACCTTAGCCCCCGATCCCAACCCCTCACCACTGCCTCAGGCTCTCCAGACTGGTCAGCTCAGGGCTGGCAGGAACCTTGTGGTTTATTTCAATCACACAGTGGCTCTGATGTGTCACCACCGGCGATGGGCAGAGGAGCTGCAGGCAGTGGAGTGAGGTGATACTCCAGGCAGCGGCAGAGCCCAGGAGCCCATCTGCTAGCCTACCTTCTAGCCCACCTGCTCTCTGCTGCTAGCCCACCTGCTAGTCCATCTGCTAGTCCACCTGCTAATCCACCTGCTCTCTGCTGCTAGCCCACCTGCTAGCCTGCTAGTCCACCTGCTAGCCCACC
>JAQZBX010061525.1:0-17085 GCA_029593785.1 Cabassous unicinctus
CTCAAGGGAAAGAAGGTGGAGTGGGTTGTGGGCTTGCTTGACAAGCTCTGTTTAGATCCCCTACCCCACCAGGTACTTATTTGGTCTAACTTAACTACTCTCTCCTCTTTAGAGCAGAAGGTAGACAGCAGGTGATGAGAATGGAAATTTGTAACCAAACCTGGTTATACATCAGAAGCAGTATATTAAGAGTGTTTATTAAAAAAAAAAAAAATTGTTCTGGGATTTTCTCTCATCTATCAAATCAGAATCTTCAAACCACCTCCTATCCCCCCCAGCTTCTCTCATGTTCTTTAGCTTCCCTATTTGATTTCAGGAAATCTGGCCTGTCACTCTTATTATTAAATTCCAATTCTTTGAAGAAATTTGGTAATGAAAGCCATAAGTATCAGCATAGTGCTATATTGAAAGTTGTACTCAATAAATAATAAGTAAAAATTCAAATGATCCAGGCTTAAGAGAACATTCCCAGACAAAGGAGGGCTGGCAAGTGAGAAAAGTACTGGAGGACTCACCAAGTCCTGGATCCCAGAGTTGAGATTTTCTATCAGAATTAGACTTTCTTTTATATCTTTTGATTATCTGGGACCCTTTGCTAGTGGATAATTGATGTGCGATGGTCACTACAAATGCATCTAGACAAAATCTGGGAGGTGACAAGGGGGGAGGAGCAAGAAGGCTATTTGGGAAAGCATGCCTGATTTGTAAGAGTAAAGAGAGAACACTGTGAGTTCCTCCCTGATTCTAGGAGCCTAGTGAGCATGTTTTGTGGGCTTAGAAAGTTCTGAAGGGGCTATCAAAGAACCTGCATAAATCCCTTCTGCAATGCCCCAAACCCAGGCTTATACTGTGTAGTATAAGGCAAAAGAGCCAGCTCAGCCTGGTTTGAACCGCAATTATAATACTGACAAGGTGCTTCACCTTATGCAGTTTCTTTAACTTTTGGAAAGCCTTTTCCCTGCCTAGAAAATGGGAATCCGTATCACATACACCTCAAATTGTGTTAAAGGATTAAATGAGATAATATATGTAAAGCATTAGTACTGGCACACAGTAAGTACTCAATAAAGATGACAGCTGCAACAACTTAATATTACTATTACTGTTGTTATTGTTATAATTATTATACAGAGGATTCTTTAGTGGGCACACAGTAGTCACAGGTATATGTGTTCCAGAAGACACACCTTGAGGGACTACAATATGCCCAGAAATCTCTCTATCCCTCCTTTCATGTTTACTTTTTAGACCAACAGAGTTAGGGGTCATGGTATTTGTTGAAACGGAGTCCCACAGTTCTTGAACAGTAGGACACCATAAGAGTTTATCTTTGCATCAAGCTTTGTAGGGATGGTTCAGGATAGATGCTCACTCCCTACACTGTCCTTCAGAGCCACCATAATGACCTAGAATCTGCAGAAGGGATAAGTGGGCCAACTGTACTCAGGTACTTACAGATGTGCTGGCTGTAACCTGCGAACTGGAGCCGGTAGGTGCAGAGGTATCTGATGAGGTGGAGAGCTGTCGCACCAAGGGACTGTGTGGTGGATGGTGGGTGGCCGCCAAGTAGCTAGAACTGCTCATGTCTGTGTGATGCTTCAACACTGCAGAAGTCAACAGAAGAGAGGAATACGTGGTTCCTTAACCAGTTCTACTTCTGGCACAAACTAGGAATGCCAGCAACATACATGGAAAGCAAAAATGCTTTCTAAGCCTAGAGGATAAAAAGCTGAAGCGGACTGGTTGATGGGAAGTAGGGGGCTGGGCAGAGGTTGCTACAGCAGTAAGAAGTGACCTGCATTTAGAAGCAGTAGGGTTCCCCCACTCTGCCCTCCTAAAAAGTGAAGGACAAAGCTGGGGGCAATTAAGAGAAGCCCAAGCTGCCCCAGAAAGCCCTGAATAGGCGCAAATGCAGGTAGAGGTGCCGGGCCTGGCCCTACCTTCACTTCTCTCAGATGAATGGTCTCGCAATCTCATTTTGCTGTGGTTTGGGTCATGCACAGATGGTGGTGGGTTGAGTAAGCGCTCTGCTTTGGGCGCTGTCACTCGCTCCACCATGGGCACAGCCCCCACATCGTCTAAGTGCTGTCTGTGGGTCCTGTCAGGCCGGGTTTGGTGATGGGACAGCTCTGAAGAGGGGAACAGAAAAAGAGCTGTGAAATATCTTCTCTCAAAATCTTTTTTTAATTTGAGTTCTTGAGTTCTCTCTTAAGCCAATGCTATACACCCAGGGAAACAGAATAAGCCTCTGGGACTGAAGCTTGGAGCAAATAGTACAATGATTAGGACCAGTACAGGGAGCCCATGTAGCCTTCAACCAGGGAAATATCACACCAGGCTACAGAAGACAGCCTGCCCACAGATGGACCCAATGCCATGCTTCTGTTGGCTGTTCAACTAAGCATTCTGCATCTTTCCCCTAGGTGTCTAGAATAGTCAGAGCCCATTTGAGAGCATCCAATACAGGCAAGAGAAGTAGATTGTGAGCTAAAATTCTATCAGTCAAGCGCCTCTATGAACCCCAATATACTGCCATAGCAAATCAGTAAAACGAGAATATAAAAGGAATAGAAAAATAATTTGGAGGACTCCCTGGTCCCGTGAAACTTACTGGCTGTTGTTAGGAAGGAGTTGACCAACTTGTGCCTGTCTTTACGAGTTGGATCTGGCAGACTGCCTGGCATGGGTGCCCTATGCTTAAGTGAAAACTTTTTGGGAGGTTTGATTTTGTCAAAAGGCTTATTCTGCCACTGAGACTTCAGCATGCTCTGGAAGTGCAGACTTGTGGGAACATCTGCAACACATAAAACACTGCAGGTTAGTCCAGACACCTGGCCTCTAGGGAGCTCTCTTATGAAATGAGATCTACTCACCTGCAACTCTGACTCTCTGGTGGTCAAGACTGACATCACACCCCTCTCATTTGTCCAGTGGCCAGCAGAGTAAGCCACTGTCATTTGGAATGTCTATTTTGTTTCTTTTATTTTCAAGTTAAAAAGAAAAAAACAAACCCAAAAGATCTTTTGTTAGATTGAAGTTTCTTTTGTTCCATATATTCCACTAAGTCTGATGACTTTATTGGTTTGAAAGACTGATATATAGCCTATTTTTAAGGACTTTAAAGCAAATTTAAACTTTCTTTATTGATAAAGAGTTTATCAGGATTTATTCATTCAACAAATATTTATTAATATTTACTATGTACCAGACACTGAACTGGGTGCTACATCCTGCCCCCAAATCGGAATGATACAAATCACCCCCCCTCCTACTTCCCTACTCCACCATCTTGAGATTATCTATTTGACTAGTTAATGTTTAATATCACAAATCCTACAATGATGGAATTTCTTAGGACACCTTTGGATTACTTATGAAAACAACTAATTATCTGAGCAGCTGTTGATAGCAGTTAATACTAAAACTACATTCCTTTTTGCATGTAGGTTATTCTTGACAGAATTGTGCTGTGTTCCCTTCCAGGTGATCTCTGAAAATGGTTCGCTATTCCCTTGACCCAGAAAACCCCACAAAATCATGCAAATCAAGAGGTTCAAATCTTTGTATTCACTTTAAGAACACCAGAGAAACTGCCCAGGCCACCAAGGGTATGCATATTCGAAAAGCCACCAAGTATCTGAAAGATGTCACTTTACAGAAGCAATGTGTGCCATTCCATTGTTATAATGGTGGCACTGGTAGGTGTGCCCAGGTCAAACAGTGGGATTGGACACAGGTTTGGTGGCCCAAAAAGACTGAATTTTTATTGCACATGATTAAAAATGCGGAGCATTGCTGAACTTAAGGGTTTAGATGTAGATTCTCTGGTCATTGAGCACATCCAAATGAACAAAGCCCCCAAGATGTGCCGCTGTATTTATTGAGCTCATGGTCGGATTAACCCATACAATTTCCACATGGAGATGATCCTTACAGCAAAAGAACAAATTGTTACTAAACCAGAAGAAGAGAGTGCACAGAAGAAAAAGATATCCCAGAAGAAACTGAAGAAACAAAAACTTATAACTTGGGAATAATTTCAGCATACAATAAATGCAAATAAAAGAGGGGAGAAAAAAAAAAAAGTCAACAATCTTTTTGTTAGATTTATTTTTAAAATTACTCTAAGACTATGTTCCTTGAGTAATTTCTTTAGAAAAGGGATTTCTAGATTTAAAATCATTTTTCTCTCAGAGCTTTAACAATACTGAGTCATTCAATTCATGAATATGGTATATATCCCATCATTTATTTTAAGTTTTCTTAAATTTTCTCTCAGCAATCTTTGGTAGTTTTCATTGTACAGATCTTACACATATTTTGTAAATTTATTCCTAAGTATTTCATGTTTTTTGATGCTACTACAAATGATAATGATTTTTAAATTTTCAATTTCTAATTGTTCATTACTATTATACAGAAAAACAGATTTTTGTATATTCACCTTCTATCCTGTGATCTTGCTAAACCATTAGTTACAAAAACTTTTCTGTTGACGCTGTAGGCTTTTCTACACACAATTTTGCCATCTACAAAGAGTTTATTTTACTTCTTCCTTTCCAATATGTATGCCTTTTATTTATATTTCTTGCCCTATTACACTAGCTAGAACCTCTGCTGGCAATTTGAAGCTTTTAGATTTTCCTTTTAACGTCAATATTCTGAAATTTTACCACCATGGATAGAGGTGTCAGGTCTTTTTTCAGGGTTCTGCAAAGTATTCCAGGATCCTTTTAATCTGAAGACTAGATTTTAAGCTGAAGACTTCAGCTCCCAGTTCCTCCTGTGAATCAGCAACCAGCCCTAGTGTCCACACCCACTGTACTGCCTTAGTGAAGAACCAACCACCACTGCTTTGCAGAAGCAGACACACTGGCAGGGTAGAGGTATGGCAAGGGAAACTCAACCTTGCTATTCTAAAATAAGTCCAAATTTATCACTCAGACAAATGTCCAAGTCCCGTCCCTAATCTGTGCCCTTTAATTCTAATTGAAGAACCTCCCCAAACAGCATCCACTCCAATTTTTTCCTCCATGTGCTTTGGATTACATTTTTGTGGTTTTATTACTCCACAGTCATCCTTTCTGCTTTCTACCTTTCAAAAAATAACTCCAAATTCTAGTAAACGATGACATGCCTTCTTCTTTTCCAGAATGAGTATAGATTTGTCCTATTTAATATATTCTTTTTGAACTTTCATGGGATTTTGGCCCCAAGGGAAGGTAGAGGATGTGCTCAGTCTGAACTAGGGGTGGAGAAGAATTAATTAACATTTACTGAACGTAATATGATGTGCCAGGAATCCCCTGTCTGTATTATTGTGCATGTATCATTTATTCTTCACAAGAATGCCATGATTTTAGCATCATTAAAGATAGGAAACAGGTTCAGAGAGGTGAATTAAATGCCCAAGGTTACACAGTTTAAGTTACAGTCAACATTCAAATCCAGATTTGTACAACCCCGAAGTCCAAACTTAGCCACTACAGCAATGAACAGTCTCTGATTACTTCGCAAATTATTTCCTAAGGAAATGTAAAATATAGGATAATTTTCAAGGGAGTGATGAAGTATAAAAAAATTCCTATAGTACAGACCAGGGATTCATGACATGCTAGTAGGCCTTTCAGGACTGGAATGTATATATCACTGAGTGAATAAAACGGTCCCCATCCTCAGGGATGATTTTCTATGATGAGTGAGTAGCCTGAGCACCACAGATATTATTTTTCAGTTCTCTTTGAGAATAGACCACTGGCCTTTAAGGGAGTGAAATAAGTTAGGAAAACTATTAACATTTCAATGACAATAACATTTGTTACATGTCTTAAGTGTTGAGATATAATACCTGAGAACACTTACATCTTCTGAAAAAATTTTTTCCATAATCATTCTTTCACACACTTAATAACAAATTCACCTATCACAACCCTTAGAAGAAATATGTCAAACATTATTAAAAAATAATAATAATAAAATAAAATAAAAAATAAATAAAGTGCTCCATTAATCCACAATCAGGAATTGATGGTAAAAATCCTTTGCCCTAATTCAGAGGGGTTGAGGAAATGGGAGTGTGGAAAACAAAGCATTGTCCAGAAGCACTCAGCCCTGCAGAATAATATGAAAGCAGGAATAAACTGGAATGTGTACAGAAAACTCAAGAGAGGAGAGGAGAGGAATATACATGAACATTTTCTGCATATCCCAGGATTCCCCTTTATCAGCAGAGGAGTTACTCCTACTTGGCAAAGCCGAATATATATGTAATGGGGTTCTAAAAGCATGGGGATTTTTATTTATTATTTTTAACTTTTGTTTTCCCCAGACACTGCTCTCCTAAACCTGAAAATAAAGCCAGGGAAAAAAAGAGAAACAACAAAAGACTGGAAATAAGAAGGCCTGGATTCAAGTCCTGGTTCTATTACTGAGTAGAAGGAGAAAACAAGAACAAATCACTTAGCTGGGCTTTAGCTTCATCATCTGTAAAATGAAGCAGCCAGGATAGATCAGGGCTGGTAACATCCCAGCACAGATGCCCTAACTCTCCCTCTTCCTCTGGTCTAATCAATCAAATACTCTCTACTATTATACCCAGAAACTTCAGATTCTTCTGACAAGACAGGAAATCTATTTCTTACTGCTTAGACTAGGTAAGTGGCTATGAGCGTCAACTCTTAACATGTTGAGTCAATGACTGCAGAAATGGAAGTTGGCACAATTGTAGAATGCCCCTGTGCCCTGTAGTGGAGGTGATAAGTAGAATCAAAAGCAACTTCCCCTTTAAACCCTCTGAATAAAGTGAGGGATAACAACAAACTGCTGAAGTGGCTCAGGCTGCTGATATTAGAATTTGCTAGATGTTTGCTGTGTTTCCTTTTAATCACTTTCAAATTAGAGTGAACAGGAACTCAGTTAAATCTCCCAGTGAACAAAAATGATCTTTTAGGAATTATTGGTCTAGCTTCACACACTAATTGAGTAAGTAATAACACCTGAGATTTACATATAGTTAAAACTATGAAATACAATGGATATAAGACCTGGAAGTAAGCAAAGAAAGGGATATGAAATGGAGAACAAAAAAGGGATCCATTCCACTAAAGGACTTCTCACATTCCTCACCTGGCAAAGGAAATGGAGTTCCAATACTATTATCAGAGATGAGGATAAAGATTCTTAAGCAGATAAATAACAGGAAAAAAGAACTTATTACTAAAGTCATCTTAAATTACTATTTCCTCAAATGAAAGAATAAGGTGAATGAAAAGACCTTGATTTCAGAGCCACGAGGGTCTGACATTCCATGATTCACTTGACTGTTTTGTCCATTACTCTATATTATTTTCTCAAGCATACTTTTTTGTGGTGTTTTATATGCTCACTTCCCTCCTTCTTCCTGGGAAGTTGTGGTAGCATAATATACATAGTTAATAGTCCCAGCAACCTCTCAAAACAGCATAAATCTTCTTGGCCAGCAGGTGGTGCTCTTATTCAGCCTTTTATTTTTTTAAACCAAAATCTAAGTTGTACATCCTCTACATTTTCAGCTAAGGATGAACTAGACTTGCCTCCAGATAAACAGTTCTTCAATCTCTATCTTTTCCAGTAGCATTTATGGAAGTGGCTGAGGCATTGTCACAAGATGGGAGACAGAAGAACTCTAGGATTCAGAGCTATTGCTGGTTCTCACTGTAACAAACTATATGAAAAGTGGTTAAGAAATACTGAAAAAATCACTCTACTAAAAAAGACTGTGTCATATGGTACCAAAGAACGGCTAAATGTCACATTCAAACAATTCTGAATGTGGAGGGTTGAACTCCAACACCCACCCAATGAATAAAGAGATCAGTAATTCAATGCAACCATTTTTATATCAGAGGTTGGTATAAATGTTTCTATCCACAAGACTAATAAAAGAATGAGACAAAATTATATTTAACCTTTTCAAGAAAATGAAAAGTTAGAAACACTGCCATCTTCAAACATCTTCTAGAGAAGAGGATGCAAAAAGGGAGGACCAGAGGCCAAATCTGGGGCAAAAATGTTTAGCCCACACAGTATTTTTACTATTAAAGAAAAAAGTGGAAGATCTAGCAATATTGGGTGTGCATGGTTACTATCAACTGAAATCTGGGTAGCAACTAACCCTCTAAACTGCACACAATTCTCTACTCCATTCCAGTACCAACAAGCTCTCTTCATTAATTTCAATCACTTGGTTGAGCCCTGTAGGCATTTGAGATCTTAAACCCCCTGATCTAGAGGGCTGCTTCAGATGATGAGCTGCTAGCCTTTACTGTTATCCACTATTTCTAAAAGAAAACTTCTGCACAATGATATACAGGGAATCTCAATACTTCAGGGGGCACTGTTCACAAAGAATATAATGTGAATGATGCCCTATGGAGTTGGGTATCTCTGTGGCCCTGGGAACCTTCTAATATACAGACTGTGTTCTGAACAAGGCAATTGTTTGGATCAGAGCAAAATTATCGCAGTAAGAAAAATATTAGATATGGTGATTAGTCTACAGGTTAACCCACAGAAATCTAATTAATACATAGTCAAATGCATTCACAGATCCTACTTGTAATGGTACAGTATGTAAATTCTTCTTTACAGTCTCAAAAGGCGAATTTAATGACCAACTCTCTCATCCAAATCCCAGGGCCACAGTTAGGAGGTGTGCGTGTGTGTGTGTGTGTGTGTGTGTGTGTGTGTGTAAGGGGAGGGGGAGGGAGGGACAAAAACAGTATTTAGAGGCAGGCAGGAAAATGAAAATGATTAAGACCAGAGAATGATTAAGACCTTTCCCCCTAATTGCTACCTGTAGCTGCTTGGAATGGTATGGGGGTGGGGGCGGGGGGGTCAGCAGGAAAAAAGTATTAATGGGAAAAGGGAACCAACCTCTTAGTAGAGATGTAGAGTGATGAAATAGAATATGCCAAGCAGGTGGCCAATCAGGTATATTTGATTGGGGTTGGGGGGAAATTATCTGCAACTGTACATGGTAATACTGTTGACAAAGGAATGACCACTATGTCAATGGATAAACAAGAAAGAAATACGTCTTAACAGAATACAACTATAGGATTAAGGATTCTCTTTTGCCTTTCTTCAAATATTAGACCTTACAATTTGGCACTGTAATCGTGAGACAGTAACCTAAGAAATGTCCCCAAGTCTTCCTGGTGGTTCTCTCTGTAGCCAGAGTTCTGAAATGGGTAGAGATCTGATTTCTCTTAATAACCTGGTCAGGAAGGAACATGGAATACAGTGAAAGGAAGGACAAACATCAGATGATCTTGGGTTTGAATTCTAGAGCCATTTAAATTCACTAGCCATTTAGACTTAAATAAGCCTCTCCAAGCCTGATTCTTGAACTGTTAAATTGAAGTAACAACCTTCCAAGATTATTGAGAAACAAATGAGGTAAGTATGAGAAGAGAGCTTTGTAAACTATAAAATGCTATACAATTGAAGTTATGTGGGCTATAATCCAAATGGCAAGGTAATAATCAGACTTTGGAATCTAAAGCACAGAGGAAAATGCTTTAGAGTTTTCCACTCATTATATTCTAAGGTTTATTTACTACTCCACGACTCCTGACTAGCTTCTATCCATATGCTCCCAAATTTTCTAATTTTTTCTACTCTTTCTAGAAGTCATGTGGTGGCAGGAAAACTGCAGCATACTTTTTTTTTTTTAAACAGTCGAAGGGGGTTTGGTAACAAGCTATACAATTTAGGTGGGCAAGAAATAATTCAATCATTTGAAAAACAGATGCAGAAGAAAAGCGATTCAAGTCATCCAATGTTTGATGAACTGTCAATTAGAAGAGGGTATACTCTAGCACAGGGGGTTGGCAAGCCCTGTTTTTTGTAACTGAAGTTTTACTGTGATACAACCACAACCATTCATTTACATATTGTTTATGACTGCTTTTGTGCTACAATGGCAGAGCTGAGTAGTTGTGATATAGACTGTATGGACCACAAAGCCGAGAATATTTATCAGCTGGCCTTTTAAGAAAAGTATGCCCTGTGATGAAAATGAGAACCATTGAGTGTACACTTTGAATGGACTGTACAAAGCATGGGACTGTGTAACACAGGGAACCCAGTGGTGGATGATGGCTTGTGGTTAACAGAACAAATATGAGAACATTCTCTCATGAACTATAACAAATATATACTATTAATACAGTATTATATACAGTATTTGTTATATATAATCAGGTGGGTCGGAAGAAAATACACCAAAGACATGGGCGATAGTTAGTAGTAATATTTTGAGGATGCTCTTTCATAGTTTGTAACAAATGTTTCACAACAATGTAAGGTGCTAGTGGCTGATTGATGTATGGGAGCCCTGTATGATGATACACATTTGTTTTGTAAGTTCACAACTTTTACTATACACTTATTGTTTACATATGTTCGTGTATGAATGATATACTTCAATTAAAAATTTTAAATGGAAAAAAAAAAAAAGATTTACGGATTCCTGGTCTACATTCCACTCATGCTAAAATCTCTATGTTCTTTACTTATACCACCAAGTAAATTCTACATCCCACATAATTCTTCTGATTCCTCACACTCCTGTTTCAGTCATTCTCCTTTCAAAAACCTGCAGTCTATCTATGAGGTGTTAAGACAGAAAGAAAAAAAAAAAAACATGGTCCCTATCCGCAGGAAGCTTGAAATTTAGTAATGGAAAACAATAAAAATTACATAAACAGTTATAATACAAACCATAACATATAGATAAAAAAAATACCACAGATTTTCAAGAAGAAATGCTTACTTTCTGTAGGCTGGGGTCAGGTCACGAGGATACTTGAAAATCAATGAAACCATTCCAGATTATGAAAGCACTGGATTCCTGTAGTCTATTCTAGAACAGTGGTTTCAAAATGTTTTTTCCCCCACATTTACCCCCTTTGCAATAAAAATTTTTAATCATAAATTCACATAGTTGTAAAGGTTGTACTTTTAAGAATATTACATGGTGTGCATGTATCCTTCAAAAATATTTTTATCAAAACTCCGGCATGTAGACATATTTAACTAAAATAATTTAAGGAAAATTCTGTCATTTAATCTACTTAGTCAATCAGGCTTTAGTCAGAATAAAAACGGACTTCAGTTATATTAATTCTCTTAATATTTACTCTAAGAGAAGACAAACTACCATGCCATAAGTTGCAATCTAGACAAAATAAGGTACCTCCAATTTCTCTCTCAAAGTTTTTTTTTTTCTTTTTTTTTTTTTCACTTAACTCCCAGAGGATTCTCCTTTAGGAGACATGACTTTTAGAATAATAGATTTTTCCCTTGGAGCAAAACCCACCTCAATACAAGTAAGAATTCTTTTCTTGGTCAAGTGGGAGGGAAAATAGTGATTGTGAAAAGGGAAGTGGGAAAGGAGAACTGGCAGGCACAGAAGCTTATCACGCAGATTAATTCTAGAAAAACTATGAATGCTAACATTGAGGATCTATGCTTAGGTATACCCTGGAAAGCTGTTACGTAATCCCAGGAATATGTATACCCCAATATAAAGACATTCTTCTAGAAAAGTGGTGCCCATCCGATTTTACATCATGGCACATATAGATGATACATTTTAAAGGATATACTGGGGGTAAATGGGCCAGGTTGCTTATGGCCAGAGATCCCAGGTACCTCTCCTAGCCACCTGAAGGATTAAGGAGAAATCTCTCTCTTAGCAAGCTGCAATCTTTTAGTGGCACACTCTGCCCTAGTGGATCTGTTGCATCCTAGTTGCAAAATTTTAAGAGAAGACTTGGATAGAATGTTATACCCTGAGAATATCTGGGTTATACCAGGTTCTTGACTCACTTTCTTTTACCTGGAATCACTTTAAGTGTCATTCACCAGACTTTGTATTTTGTGGCTTTTCTTACCATCTGGAAATGCTAGAACTGGGTGAATACAAGAGTCCAGTTGGGAAAGACGTTCCAACAGAGGGGCTTCATAGTGGATTTCAGGAGGCATGATGTTGACACTGCCTGAACCACACAGTGCACAGGAGGGATTCACATCACAGCCAGAGCGGTTTGTGATATTCCTATGAACCTGTGGAAAGTCAAACAAAACTCTGAGCATTCAGCATCTGATAAAAATCCAGCTCCCCACTCATTATCCCAAAGATTCGAAAAACCCTTCTCAATACCTACACTAAACTGCTAACAAGATGTCTGGTTAGTTTGTAAAAATAAAAATGCGAAAGATTTCCATTTCTCCAACACACTGATCTTCAAAGTGAGAAAGTAAATTCACTTTTTCCCCCCAACAATGAAAACCAATTAATTGAAGCCCAAATTGCTTCTTGAAAAGGCCTTACAAAGTCTGCAAGTTTTCACCACCTTGATAATTTTCAACTGTCTGCTAAGGTGAGCAGTTACCTGATTCCCAAGTCCATAGCACAATATGATGTCATTTAAGTTTCAAAAGATTCAATTCTGTAAAAACTGTTTTTGTTGTTGCTGTTTTTAAACAATACTATGCTTTATTTGAGAAGGAAACTTCAGGCTATGCTAAATGCAGGATCCCTATATTCTAGTGTTAGGAAAGAATCAAATCTAGCATTGGCCAAAACATGGCCCATAAAATAACTTGAGCAACTCACAGTCCTGGAAGGACTTGCTCTGTAGAGTATGAGAAGGGATGCTAGGAGCAAGGACAGTACCACAATAAAAGCAAAAGGGTAGCAAAAACTTTTTTTTTTTTTTTTTTTTTTAAACCGGGAGGTTCCGGGGATCGAACCCAGGTCCCTCCATATGGGAGATGGACGCCCAACCATTTGAGCCACATCTGTCCCCCGCAAAAACTCTTAACAACTGCTAGAGATGCATTTTATTTTCAGCACAGATTTCTCTTGAAAGCTGTTTGCCTTTATGGACAAGTACAGGAAAAATATAAATATGAGAACAATGTGGTCTGTCAACAACCCCCAACTGCCCCTTTCTTGCAACCACAGAGATGAGGCAAAGAAGGTCCTTTGAAGGTTAGATTGGTCAACTTGCATGAAGAAGAATTAGAGTAAGCAGCAATGGTAGATGCCACTGAAAGAAAATCATACCAATTAAACATGACACACACGGCAACATTAACTGGTACTATACTAGGGAAAAAATCTCTCTTCCACACTATATAATCAGGGCTGGCTTTCTGGAGGTGATCTTTTTTGGTTTTGTGATTTTTATTTTCACTGAGCAGAAAAATGAAACTATTGATTCATTGACTGTGTTGTCTTATTGACATATAGAAATGCACCATCTAGGATTCACACTAAATATTATCAAAGTGAATTTTATGGTGTTTTATTTTGTCCAAAGGAAAAAGATGAACACAGATTTCTTTTACAAAAAGTGATCACTTCAACTTTACGTGTTCCATATGCCTTTATTAGCATTCTAGCGTTTTATCCTCTCAACTTGATTTGACTTCTGCAAGATAACCTTTCAGGAAAAGTAGTTTTCTGATCTGCAGAGCTTGGTAATATAAAGAAATAAGGAATTTCCCATATTCATTAACCAGACACCTGCCAACTTTGGCCTTAAAGCTGAATTCAGTCAAGGCAACCAGTTCTCAGACTTCAGTGTACATAGGAATCACTGGGGAAGCTTGTTAAAATGTAGGTTCCTGGGCCCCATCCTCAGGACCCATTCATCCCCAGGTGATTCCAATGCAGATGGTGGGGGTGGGGTGGCAGAATAAGATAGAGGAGGGGCAGCAGAGTGGAGAGTACAGAAACTTGGTGCTCTGGAGACCCAGGCCAAATATGCCAGAAAGCTGATGCGCCTGTAGTCAGGATTATTTAGGGAGCTGCCTTGAGTCTAATTTGCCTTACTTAACAGAAGACTTTTCAAACCCAGCTTGCAAGTGTAATGAAAGCCTCCAACTATATTCTCTCAGTGTGGGGTTGTGGGGCCAGGGAGGTGTGGGTGGGGAGGAAATCAGTCTGCAGATGGTAGAGCGGTCACTGTGACAGCTGGCACCGTTTTGCCATCATCTTAAGGCAGGGGTTTCCAGCCTGCAGGCCATATACTAAGAGGGGTCATGGAGCTATTACAGAGGGGTAAATTGTATTATTCAGGGTCCAGTTAGGAAAAATTATCCCTTTTTTGGAGGAACACTGTGATAACTGCTGAGGGTCTAAGATGGGACCCTTAGGCCTGGATCTGCTGACACATGGCCCATGGATTGTGTCCTTAGCTCTCTGTGAGTCAAGAGGTGGAATTATTTTGATTAGGACAAAGAGGTATAGGAAAAAGCCAGTAGGGGCAGGTTTTTATGTAGTAGAGAGTCCAAAGAAAACACCCCCCTGCGCCTCCCTCCACACACACTAGACTGCACTCTAAATCAGTGGACCACGAAGGAAAGGAGAAAGGTCTAAGGAAGATAACAGGTCATTCTTGTGGGATGTGTGCTGGAAATCTTTCTCATATGAAAGAATCTTGGATAAATTCTGCATGTCTCACATGAGAGACTTCTTTGTTTGGGGAGCTCAAATTGGAAAATGAGGCAGCAGCAGATTTCTGGGTTCCATACACATGCTTTAAACATGATCTTAGAATCTTAGATCAAGTAAGTCATTAGTTTCCCACACATGTATACTGGGCTACATTTTTTCTCTATAGATGTTGTGAATAATAAAATACAAATGCATTTTTTTAAAGAGTTCCTGAATTCACAGTAGACTGTGATCATAGATTTTCTGACATTCACTAGTTGGGTTTGATGGGGTTTTTGGTTTTAAAAGGGGTTCCTCCCCCCAGTCTCAAATAAAAGGAGTTCACACTTACAGTAGATAAATCGGAGGGTTTAGGTCTTTGGATAGTATCTTAAAAATGCAGCAAAATTTTAAATACCAAAAAGATTAAGAAAAGATCTAAAAATACAAAACAAGAAACTGTAGGAGGAAGGTATGTTTTTTCCCCCATAAATTAACCCATGACATCAACTAGCTCTCCATATGGGACAATTAACAACATTCCATTTTTATGGCTACAGAGTATATCCCTTAAGTTGACAGCCAATGGAGTGTGTATAGAGAAAAAAGAATATGGGAAAAGTATTTTCATTTTCCTAGTAAAATCAGGAAAAGAGATTATTAACCAGATAAATTATTAAAATGGCCTAATGAAGAGAAAAAGGACAAAAATGAAAACATATAAAATTAGGATGAACAAAGAATACAGTCCTAGAAATGACATACAAACAACTTGAAGGGAACAACATAATAGAAAAATCCTTGCTCAGTCTTAAATGGAACAAACTATTGCAGCCATTAATAATCATAAGGCTAGGGGGGGCGGATGTGGCTCAAATGGTTGGGTGTCTGTCTCCCATATGGAGGGACCTGGGTTCGATCCCCGGGACCTCCCAGTAAAAATAAAGAAAAATGCAGAAGGCGCATGGGCTGCCAGGGCCCGTGCGTGGGTGCGCCACCAGGCCCCGTGAGTGGGTGAGCCCCCCAGGACCCGCCGAGCCACGCAGCAAGATGATGACGTAACAGGAGAGTGACACAAGGGAGAGCCAAGACAAGACGCGCTGAAAAACAAGGAATTAAGGTGGCACAGGTGGTAGGACACCTCTCTCCCACTTCAGAGGTTCCCAGGATAGAATCCCGGTGAAGAAAGGAGGAGAATAATGAGAAGAGAGAGCAGGAAACAGACACAAAGAATTGCCCAGCGAATGGATTCAAAAACAGCAAAAACGGGGCATAAAAGTGGATAAAATTAAATAAATAAATCTTTAAAAAAATCACCATCATCATCATCATAAGGCTTTGTGGAGAAATAATCAAAATATACTGCCAAGTTAAAAAAAAAGCTCTTGACATAGTTAATTTAATCCAAATAAAACAATGTGCATAGAGAGGAAAAATAGAGGAATGTGCACAAAAAAGGCAGTTATCATTACTTTCATTTTATACATTATGCATTTCTAAAATGTCTGATTTTTATATATTTTTGGTAATACATCTAAATTAGGGTATACAATATGCATACCTCAGAGGCTCAGCCTAACCTATTTCCTGTGTGAAGTCTTTTGTATAAACATTATTCTATTCAATTTAAATGCTTGGTGCTGGCAAACAAAATTTAAAAAGCTTCTATATTCCTTTTAGAACAGTAGAATGCTTGTTTTAAAACCTGAGAAAGGTCTGTGTACATATGTAAATTTAAATACAAATCTCACAATGAGAAACTGTAAAATATCAATAAATAGAATTTAGGAGTATTAAAAAAATATTACTTAACACTATTTTTAAAGGATAAATTTTGTAGGACAATTCGGACAACTTTAAAATTCCTTAATTCATACCCCCTTTGCACAAATCCGTGACCAGATATGCTTGTTAAGTATACCAAAAAAAACAAACAAAAAAAAAACATGCACTTTCACTAAAACAAATTGTCAAATTGTATCCATGAATTCATTTCTATTTTTAAAATATCACAACATACATGAACATATTATTAGCATTTTGGGGGACTTCTGGGAAGATGGCATCAGAGTAGGTAGGCAGGGCTCAATTCTCTCACAAAAACAACAGAGGAAGGGCAAAAAGCTGTTCGAGGGAAGAAACCATGGAGGAGACAAGAAAGTGGTATGATGTACTTAAGGTTCTAAAAGAGAAAAACTGCCAGCTAAGAATTCTTTATCTGGCAAAACTATCCTTAAAAGAAAATGAGAATGAGTTTATAAAGTCTTCACAGACAAATACCAGAGTACATTACCAAAAGAGTGGATTTACATGAAATACTAAAGGGAGTACTACAGCCTGAAAGGAAAAGACGAGGTCTAGAAACTTGGAGAGAGTGCAGAAAGGAAGATTATTAGTAAGGGTAACTTAAAAGGGTAAAAGGACAGACAATAGTAAGATATGACCATGTAAAGCCAAAGGATAAAATGAACAAAGTAAGCAATAACATCGAATGTTAATGGACTGAAATCCCCAATCAAAAGACACAGACTGGGTAGCGGATGGGGCTCAGACAGCTGGGCACCCACCTCCCACATGGGAGGTCCCAGGTTCGG
>JAQZBX010061527.1:6263-17186 GCA_029593785.1 Cabassous unicinctus
GTTACAATTCTATTTTCTCTCTAGATGCTAGAGAGTTTATTTAGCATTTCTGCTTAAATGTCATTTATGCTTATATTTGTTCATTTTAGTACATGGAAGATTTTTAATTTTAAAAAATAACAGCTTAAAATTATTTTAATTATTCCATGTTTTCTATCAAGAAGATATAAATTTCAGTTTTAATAGAAGATTCTATTATATAAGTTTAAATTCTCTGACCTGACCTTCAGTTTGGCCATTTGAAAAATAGAAATAAGATTCATTCATTTATTCATCCATTCATTCAGAAATAATATGATGCAGTTATAGGTATAGTGACAAATGACAATCTCTGTCCTCAAGAAGATTACAGTTTAAAGGAGAAGCCAAAATTACAGTAATGTCTCCCAGAGATTTAAACAGATGAAAACTGTGATATGATATAAGAAGCACTTTGTGGCCTATCAATCCTGATTTAAAATTATAAAATTATTATTGCTCAAAACACTTGTAACAATATGGACAACTTTAAAAACTTGTTATGTTTAGGATTCCTTATTACTAGTTAAAGCCAAGCAATGCCTAAATGCATTTTCTGTTCCCTCCTACTGCCCCAGCTTCTGAATGTCTGCAGAGGTGTCTCGGGTACACAAGAACAAGTCTCATTAGATTTCAAGGCCCTCTACTTTCCTCCCGTACAGTTTCATTTCAAGGTGGTAATGTATTGCTGAGGCACCTTTTCTGCCCAAGATCATCACCCCTGTCCTTTGGCTTTCAGAGCTGCTGGTACTTTTTCTAATACTCCCACAGCTCCTGTTACCATGGCAACACACCAGAGCCTAGTGGGCTTTCACTGAAATGGGGCGAGTCAAACTCTACCAGATCATGCCTAAAGTTAGTTACTTGAACCAAGGGCTCTATATTTCATACTCACCCAAATCTTTAGAAATTAGTTAAACAGTTCTTTCCAAAATGTAGTATGCATTACACATGCAGAAAAAGGTACACAGTATATATAACCATTTTAAAAATAAAAATAAAATCTATACCCTGTCTCCTACTTGAGAATATTTTCAAGCTCTAAGAGCTGTTCTGTAGAGGACTTGGCTTTGATCTTCCTCTGGATACTTTCTTTCCCATGAGGGAAGGAATTGGTAGGGCCAAAGGCACATGCCCCCCTGAAGCCCATGTGCCATTTTCTTTGGTCACCTAGGACCCCAGAATTCTCTTCGCAGTTGTCCCTGAACTTGTTTTCAAGGCTTATTCTGACTCCTCCCCAGGTCAAACAACATGTGGATGAGTGGTTTTAAACTCCAGAGGTGGTCAAGAGGCAGACATTTAGTGGCTGTGTGGACAAAGTTGGATAGATGTGTAAGGTCCCTAGTAGGACTCAGGCTTAGGAGTGGGACAAAATTATAGTGGGCCATGACTGGAGTGTACCACAGTTTGGGTTGTCTAGAGCTAGGACTGATTCTTCCTGCATCAGTACATTGTAGCACAGAACTACTAAATTCAAACCTGCCTTTTAATGGTCATGGTATTTTTTCAAATTAAGAGCATAGATCTTATTTTACATAACAGTTTGTTGGCTTACTTTATAACTTTAAAATATCAGAATATGGTATGTGGACCTCAATCTGTACTCTTAATCTGATTTTGTGGGTTGAATTGTGTCCACCCCAAAAGAAATGTTCAAGTCCTAACCTCAGTCTCATGAATGTAACACTATCTGGAAAGAGGATGTTTAACAATCTGATTAGTTAAGATGAGGCCAGAAGAAGGGGATAACTGGACACAGATAGACAGACCCAGAGAAGCCCATGTGAAGACAGAGGCGGATTCATCTACAAGCCAAGGAGCATCAAGGATTATTGAAAAATGCCAGAAACAAGAAGAGACAAGGATTCTCCTCTACAGGTTTCATAGGGAGCATGGCCCTGGCAACATCTTGATTTCAGTCTCCAGAACTGTAAGACAATAAGTTTTTGTTGTTTGGCGCTACCTAGTTAGTGGTCATTTGTTATGGTAGCCCTCGGAAACTACTGCACCTGGGTTCTTCAGGGCAGGTCTGAATGGCAGCAGGAAACTAAGGGATGCTGGCAGTCATCCTGTCTCAATTACCACTGACCAAGCTGATTGGTGCTTATCTCTGGTGCACTATTGCGATCTTCCTTTATTGTCTTCCAGGGTATTCCCTTCACCTCTCATCTGCCATGGATCTTCTATTGCCTATGTTCCATATCTTCGTACTACTTTGTTTACTTTCCTGTTTTGGAGAAAATATCTTCCTATAGCTTCTTCAGAAAAAGTTTGTGATGGTTTGATGCTTTATGGACCCCAGAAAATTATGTTCTTCAGGCTAATCCATTCCAGTGGGTGTAAACCTATTTTAAGGAAGGGTCCTTTGATTAGGTTACTTCAGTTACAGGACTTTTGATTAAGTTACTTCAATCAAGAGGTGTCCCAGGGCAGGTCTTAATTCTCTTACTGGAATCCTTTATAAATGGGATGAATATGGAGAGAGAAAACCACAGAAGCAAGAAGCTAGAAGCAATGAGAGAACAGCAGATATTGCCATGTTTCTTGTCATGTGACAGAGGAATCCAGGATCAGCAGCAGCTGGTCTTCAGGAAGAAGGTATCTACTGCTTTGATTATGCCTTAATTCAGACATTTTCATGGCCTCAAATCTGTAAGCTTGTAAGCTGATAAATTCCCAATAGTATATTGCTTTCTGCAGCCTAGCAGACTGGAACAAATATCAAATGAAGTTTTTTTTAGAACTTCAGTGTCTGAAAGATCTTTCCTTCTACCTGTGTATTTGATAATTTGGCTGCTAGTATATTCTAGATGAAAAATATTTTTTCTACAAAATTTTACAAGTTTTGCTCCATTATCTTCTTGCTTCTAGTGTTGTTTTTGAGAAATTCAAGGTTATTCTGATTCCTAGTTCTTTGTGGTAACTAAGAAATTTTCTCATTGGATGCTTTTACAATCTTTGCTATTATTTTCAAGAGATGTAAAACTCCAGAGACTCAGAAGTGAGCAAACAAGGAAATGAGGAAAAAAGGAATCTAATAATCAGTACTGTAGGAAAATAAAGGGCCCCTCAGAGAGGTCCAAGTCCTCACCCACAGAACCTGTTGATATGTCATTACATGACAATGGGGAATTAAGGTTACACATGGAATTCAAAGATGGCAATCATCTGATTTAAGATAAAGAGATTATCCGTATTATCCATGTAGATACAAACTAATCACAAGGGATCTTTGAAGGTAACTGAGAGAGGAAGAAGATCATTAAAAAAAATTTGAAGATGCTATCTTCAAGCCACTCAATGCAAATTACCAGAAATGTGTTGGCTTTCATAAAGGGGATTTGTTTAGGGTAAAAACTTACAGTTCCAAGGCCATGAAATATCCAAATCATGGCACCATCAGAGATACTTTCTCACCAATGTCAGCTGCCACACGGTAAAGCAAGATGACAGGTGATCTCTGCCTAGGTCTCTGCCTTCCCCTCCAGGCCCACCATCTCTCAGAGCCCAGCTCATGGAGCTCAGCTATGAGCAACCAGAGGAGGCTGTCTCTTTCCAGCCTCCTCTCTCAGTCTCAGCTGCTCTGCTTTCTTCCTGAGTTCAGCTGTGAGCTATCAGGCGTATGGTAGGGCTCTCTCTTGAGCCTTGAGTTGCTCTGTGGGCTCAGCCCTTCAAGGATCTCTTTCTGTGCCTCTGTGCTCTGTCGGTTCCAGACTTCAGAAATTCTCTCAGCCCTCATAGCATCTCTGTTTTCCTGAAGTTCTTCTCTCTCACATGGCAGGATCAATATGGCAGCCTGTTTATCCACAGTGTCTCTCTCTTTCTGTGCCTCCATTTATATCAGCTTCAGTAAGAGGGCAGAAGCCCAGGCTGGCTCATGACTCACTGACATAGTCCAAATAAAAGACCCCAAAACCACAAGAATGGATCCTCTTTTTGAGATTCAAACTGTCACAGATACCATACATGGTTTATGAAAAGTTTTAGAGAAAAGTTAAGGATCTGGATGTTAAACTCCTCCAGAGAAGATTTTGGCTAGGGTTACACTTCTTTAATCCAATCTGGGATTGAGATAATTATAAGATGGTTCAATTTGGGTTTCAGCCTATTTCTTACTCTGGGCTAAAGACTTTCAGAGATGTCTTAGTTTGCCACAGGGTTTGCCAATGCAAAGTACCAGAAATGGATTGGCTTTTATAATGGGAATTTCATTAGGGGAAAATCTTTCAGTTCCGAGGCTGTGAAATAGCCAAATCAAAATGCTATCAGAGAGGAGTTTTGGGAAGATGGCACTGGAATAGGCAGGCAGGACACAACTCCCTCACAAAAATCAGTCCAACAGATCTGCTTTGGGGAGCAGACCAGGACATTGCTGTGCAATTCCCAGGATGGTGAAGGACAGAGATAAAGAACCCAAAACAAAAAAATCTGGGTTACTAAACCTCCACGGTGGGCAGGAAGGGCTCCTATCCCCCACCCTCAAGAAAATAAACCTGGATAAAACCACTGGCTCACTCAGACAAATGAGAGGGGAACAGACATCTTCCCCTTTCAGCTGTTAAAAGGAAAGAGGGAGGGTGAGTCTGAGGGTTTCTCTTCAGTGAATTCTGCCAACAGATCCCACTTTGTCTCTCAGCTTTGACCAGACCAGAAACATGGGAAAACAGAAGTTGAAAGAAACACCTTGCAAGGAGAAAAACTGCAACATAGTTGCATTCCCCGTATGTTTGTTTATTCCTCAATCTTGAGGACTTGGGGATGGTGATGCCCACTCTGCTTCTGATTGACAGGGGGCTTAGATTCCATGGGGCAGACAGCTGGAACTGTCTTGCTTGCAGTTGTAGATATTTCCTGGTTTTTTTTTGATGGGTGTTGTCTGTCATCATCCTTTTGTTAATTGTCCTGGCTGAGTCTGAAGAATTAGAGGGTAGGTGTTGGATGCAACTCTGCTGAGATTCAGGGCTCACCTGACATGTGAACAGCCAGAAGATTTAAGTCTCTGGGACACATATTTATCAGGTTTAGTGTTAATTATAGGTACAAATAAAAGGGGCATAAAAACCACGAGTAGGAAAATTATAAATGAGTCCAATTCTAATACATTGGGGAGATAGGTTATCATATATTCCAAGGTAAGGCCCGCTGACAGGGTACCAAATTCCTGGGATTGTCTGCACTGCCTACAGTGACTAGATCTCTCTAGAACCTTCAGGAGCCCCCCTGCTTGAGGCACTGTTTACTGTGACAGTCAGTGAGATCCTGCCAAGATGTGTGTAAGTATAATCTCTGAAATTACCTGCCAACTCACTTTGAAATCCCTTAGCCATAAAAACTCATTTGTACTTACTATTTCCCGCTTTTGGTCTAGATCTTTTTCCAAATGCATCATTAGTTGGTGCTTGGTATTAATTATTCAGTGCCAGGAAAGCTCATTCCTGGGAGTCATGTCCCATGTTGGAGGGAAGGTAGTGAGTTTGTATTCTGAGTTTGGCTTAGAGAGAGGCCACATTGGAGCAACAAGAAGGCTTTCAGGAGGTAACTCTTAGGCAATATATAATACTAGGCTAAGTTTCAATTTCACAGGAACAGGTTCATAAGCAGAAACATCAATATCACAGACCTGGTGTATTGGTCTGTCCTCCTTTGCTAGGTACTGCCTATGTACTCTAGGGATTCTTGCCACTATATTAGAGATTGTAGCAGGACTCCACAGGATGGGAATTCAATATTTTTTCAATTTTTGTGAGGCTCTTCACTCACTGAGGTAACACCCCATGACCACTTGAACACCTTCACAATCCAAAGAGGCATGCCCAGGTGCACCACACTCCATACATCCCCCCACCACTGACATCCTGCACCAGTGATCCTCTCTTGCCACAGTTGCAAGTCTTCTGCAATCCAAAACCTCTGCCAGAAAAATCAAAAATAAATAAAAATAATAAAATATCTATATATAAAATCTTAAAAAAAAAATTGCATTGTGTTTTTCATTCCTGTAAGAGCTGTTATCTTTTATGTACAGTGACAATTTCTTCTGTATGTTCCTCCAGTGTCTATTTAAGTTACTGAAAGAAAAAACTGCCAGCCAAGAATTCTGTATCTGGCAAAACTGCCTTTAAAAAATGATGGTGAGTTTAAAGTCTTCATAGATAAACAAAAACTGAGAGTATGTTACCAAAAGACCAGAATTTCAAGAGATACTAAAGGGAGTACTGAAGCCTGAAATGAAAAACAAGGGTGAGAGACTTGGAGAAGATTTTATAAATGAAGATTATTAGGAAGGGTACATTTAAGGGTAAAAAGAAAGACAATAGTATGATATGAGAATAGAAAGCTAAAAGACAAAATGGAAAACTCAAGTAATGACTTTACAGTAATAATATTGAATTTTAATGGCTTGAACTCCCCAATCAAAAGACATAGACTGATAGAATGGATTTTAAAAAATGAACCATCTATACACTGTCTGCAAGAGACTCACCTCAGATGTAAGGAAACCTCCACATCGAAAGTGAAAGTTTGGAAAAAGATATTCCATGCAAATAGTAACCAAAAAGACTGGAGTAGTGATAATAAAATTGGACAAAATGGATTTTAAATGCAAAACTGTGATAAGGGATGATGAAGGTCATTATATATCAATAAAAGGGACAATTCACCAAGAAGAAATAACTATGATAAATATTTATGCACTTAACATGGGTACCCCAAGATACATGAAGAACACACAGGCAAAAATGAAGGGAGAAATAGATGTCTCTACAATAATAGTTGGAGACTTCAATACACCACTCTCAGTATTTGACAGAATATCTGTATAGAGGACAAAAAAGAAACAGAGAACTTGAATAATACAATACATGAACTAGACCTAACAGACATCTCTAGAACATTGCACACAAATAAACAGCAGGATATACATTCTTTTCAAGTGCTCATGAATCTTTCTCCAGGATAGACCATATGTTGGGTAACAAGACAGGGTTCAATAAATTTTAAAAGATTGAAATTATACAAAACACTTTCCCTGATAACAATGGAATGAAGATGGAAATCAATAATGGATGGAAAATGGGAAAATGCATAAACATATGGAGATTAAACAATGCACACTTAAATAATCAGTGGGTCAAAGAAGAAATTGCAAGAGAATTCAGTAAATATCTTGAGAAGAATGAAAATGAACATATCAAAACCTTTGGAACACTGCAAAGGCAGTGCTGAGAGGAAAATTTATAGGTTCCAATGTTTACCTTAAAAAAGGAGAAAGAACTAAAAATGAACATATAACTGTACACCTAGAGGAACTAGGAAAAGAACAGCAAACTAATCCCAAAGTAAACAGAAGGAAAGAAATAGTAAAGATCAGAGCAGAAATAAAATGAAATCAAGAACAATAACAAAAAAGACAATAGAATCAGCAAACTCAAAATTTTGTTCTTTGAGAAGATCAACAAAATCGACAAATCGTTAGCTAGACTGACAAAGAAAAAAAGAGAGAAGATGTAAATAAATAACATCAGAAATGAGAGGGCTGACATTACCACTGGCCCAGCAGAAATAAGAGAGATCAGAAGAGGATACCATGAACAAGTCTATGCCAAAAAACTAGACATTGTAGATGAGATGGACAAATTCTGAGGAAAACACGAACAACATACAATGACCTCAACAAAACAATCCCAAGTGAAGAGATTAAAACAGTCATTAAAAACATCCTAAATATATAAATGAAAATTTATATATTTACAATAGTGACTAAGAGAATCAACTATTTAGGAATAAACATAACCAAGGACATAAAGGACCTGTATTCAGAAAACTACAAAACACTGATAAAAGAAACCTAAGAAGACTTAAATAAATGGAAGGACATTCCATGTTCATAGATGTGAAGACTAAATATCATTGAGAAGTGAATTCTACCCAAAGTGATTTATAGATTCAATGCAATCCCAATAAAAATTCCAATGGCCTTTTTAGCAGAGATGGAAAAGCCAATTATCAAATTTATTTAGAAGGATAAGGGGCCCTGAGTAGCCAGAAAATCTTAAAAATGAAGAATGAAGTTGGAGGAATCTCACTTCCAGACTTTTAAAGCATATTACTTGGCTACAGTGGTAAAAACAGCATGGTACTGGCATAAAGACAGACCGATTGAGCAATTGAACAGAATCGAGAGCTCAGATATAGACCTTCACATCTACAGTCAGGTGATTTTTGACAAGGCTGTCAAGCCCTCCCAACTGGGCCATAACAGTCTATTCAACAAATGGTGCTGGGAGAACTGGATAACTATATCCAAAAGAAAGAAAGAGGACCTTCATCTCACATATTGTGTAAAAATTAATCTAGAACCTAAATATAAAAGCTACAACCATAAAACTCCAGAAGAAAATGTAGGAAAACATTTTCAAGATCTCATGGTAGGCTGTAGTTTCTAAAACCTTACACCCAAAGCATGAACAAGAAAAGAAAAAATATGTAAATGCGACCTCCTCGAAATTAAACACTTTTTTCTTTATTTTTAAAGATTACATAAATGTTATATTGAAAATATAGGGGATTCCCATATACCCCACCCTCTCCCCCTCACACATTTTCATTTACAACATCTTTCATTATTGTGGTACATTTGTTACAAATGAGGAACACATATTGAAGCATTTTTACTAACCATGGTCTACAGTTTATATTATGCTTTACACTTTGCACCACACAATTTTACATGTTTTGACAAAATGTTTAAAGGCCTGATTCTGTCATTGCAATATCATGCAGTACAATTCCAATGCCTCAAAAACACCCCATGTTACACCCATTCTTCCCTCTCCCTCCCCCCAGAACCTCTTGTGAGCACTCTCTTTATGTCAATATTACAAGTTCTTCCATTAGTAAAATAATAATGTCTATTTCAGTCCATAGTTGCATTCTTCCCTTATGTTTGTTCATTCCTCTATCTAGAGGTTTTGGAGATGTTGATGCCCACTCTGCTTCTGATTGAGAGGGGGCTTAGATCTCATGGGGAAAACGGATGGAATTGTCTTGCTTGCAGTTGTAGATACTCTCTTTTGGGGAGGGGTTAATGGATGTTGTCCATCATCATCCTCTTGTTAGTTGTCCTGGATGAGTCTTTTGAATTGGAGAGTAGGTGTTGGCTGAAACTCTGCTAAGATTCAGGGTTCAACTGGCATATGAACAGCCAGAAGATGTAAGTCTTAGGGGCACATATTTAACCGGTATAGTGCTAATTATATATTCAAACAAAAGGGGCAAAAAACCATATGTAGGAAAATTATACATGAGTATAACTCGATACATTTGGGTGATTGGTTATCATATATTCCAGGTTAAGGCCCACTGACAGGGTGCTAATTTTCTGGGGTTGTCTGCCCTGCCTATAGTGTCTAGACTTCTGTAGAACCTTCAGAAGTACCCCTACTTGAGGCTCTGTTTACTGCGACAGTCAGTGAGATCCTGCTGAGATGTGCATAAGTATAACCTCTGGAATTATCTGCCAACTCACTTTGAAATCCCTTAGCCGTAAAAACTCATTTGTACTTACTATTTCCCCCTTTTGGTCTAGGTCTTTTTTCAAATGCATCATTATTTGGTGCTTGGTATTAATCATTCAGTGCCAGGGATGCTCATCCCTGGGCAACATATCTCATGTTGGGGGGAAGGTAGTGAGCGTATATGCTGAGTTTGGCTTAGAGAGAGGCCACATTGGAGCAACAAGAAGGTTTCAGGAAGCAACTCTAAGGCAATATATAATACTAGGCTAAGTTTCAATTTCACGAGAACAAGGTTCATAAGTACAAGCATCAGTATCTAGGCCTGGAATATTGATCTGTTCTCCTTTACTAGGCACTACCCATATACTCTAGAGTTTGCCAATCTATGAGAGATTGTAGCAGGACTCCCCAGGATAGGAATTCAATATTCCATCGGTTATTCTGTGGCTCTCTCCACTGAGACAACACCCCATGACCACATGAACACATTCATATTCCATAGAGGCATGCCCCAGGTGCACCCCTCCCCACACATCCTCCCATCACTGATACCCCAGAGCAGTGATCATCTCCTACCACAGTTGCAACCCTTCTGCAATCCAAAACCTCCTCAGAAACAAAGCCAACAAAAATAATAGTTATGAAATACAAAAAATTTTTTTAAAAAGTGAACAAATTTTTTTGCATTGTGCTTTTCATTACTGTAAGCTCTGTTATCTTTTATGTATATTAACAATTTCTTCTGTAAGTTCCCCCAATGTCTTTTTTTTTTTCCTCACTTTATTTCCAAAAAAACTTTAGGTTATTGAAAAGTCACAGAGAAAATACAGGGGATTCCCATATACCCACTCCCTTTTCCCCCCATTCTCCCCTACCAATTACATCCTACATGAGTATGGTACATTATTTACAATTGATGAACACATATCAAAGCACTGCTACTAACCATGGTCAATGGTTCACATTACGGTTTACTTTTTGCATTTTATAATTTTATAGGTTCTGACAAAATGTATATGGCTTGTATCCATCATTGAAATATCATGGAGAACAATTCCAATGACCCAAAAGTGCCCTATGTTCCACCCATTCTTCCCTCCCCCTACCCTTGGTATCTATGGCAACTACTAAGTTTCAATTTTAGAAGAATAAGATTCATAGTTGCACGTATTAATATTGAGGACCTGAGACACTGGTCTGTTTTCTTCAATTAGGTGTTACCTTTGTACGTGAGATGTGTTTGCCCCTCCATTTGAGAACATAGCAGGATTTCCCAGGATGGGAATTTAATATTTGCTTGTTTATTGTGTGGTTCTCCACCAACGGAGATAACACCTTATGCCAAGATGAACACATTCATATTCCATAGATGCATGCCCCATGTGCA
>JAQZBX010061528.1:0-17079 GCA_029593785.1 Cabassous unicinctus
TATTACTTAGTTCAATTGAAATTCCTATTTTGACAATTCACCAACATGACTGCCACTTTGCATTGGGGGCATTCTGTCAGGCATTGGGGGTGACCAACCTACCCAATTTGCCTGGCTCTCTCACAATTTTAGCACTAAAAGTCATGCATCCCGGGAAACCCCTCAGTCTTGGGCAAACCAGGATCGTTTGTTAACCTACTGCTAGCCCTAGGTTTGGTCTTCAGATCTGCCTTGCTGAAGTACCTAGAAGTGGATAGAAAGGAGGCTTGCTACAAAAGTAGCTGAAAATTTATAAATCGCCACCAAAAATTTCCAGCCAAATTCCACTCCAAAGATGATTTTCAAAAAAACAACCCAATGATTCATTTTATTCACTAGGAAAGAAATAGTTTCTTACTTTCTGGGGATAACCTACTAATGCAGGAGGAAACTAAACATACCTAGAAACTGTCTATAATAAATACCAGTAGGGTGAGTATTACAAGTTATTTTCCCCTCCAATTTACACATTTTAGAACCTAATAAATAAAACATAATATGACAGGCAGACATAACAGCATAAAAGAAAAACCTCACATTTCTTTGGTGCTATTCAAAGAACTTGGAACTTGAAGACAGTAGGCACACTTGTGAGAGTTGGAGAAAGGCCAAAAGCAGCACACTTTACAGAGGCCACACCTATAGTACCAGAGAGTCTGGCCAAGAAATGAGTTGTTGGACTTTAACCTGTCCACTTGCTCCAATGCTAAATACTCTAATAAAACTGAAAGCCTTTGGTGCCTGAACCTACAAAAGGGGAATTGCAGAGTCAAAACAAGAACTTGCTTCACCAACTTGGAAACCCTAAACATTCTTAATCCTATAAAATTCAATGTCGGATGATCCTGTCTCTGCTACCTAAAGCATTTCTGCCTT
This sequence comes from Cabassous unicinctus, assembly GCA_029593785.1. Lineage (NCBI taxonomy): Eukaryota > Metazoa > Chordata > Mammalia > Cingulata > Chlamyphoridae > Cabassous > Cabassous unicinctus. The sequence continues at coordinate 916 of JAQZBX010061528.1, forward strand.
CGTGAACAATTAACCTTTTACTTCATCATAGACAGAATAATGGCCTGCCAAAGATGCCCACTTTCTAATCCCTGGAACCTGTGAATCTATAACTTTACATGGCCAAAGAGACTTTGAAGATATGATTATATTAAGGACCTTCAGAAAGGGGTAAAGTAACCTGGATTATCCAGGTGGGTCCAGTTCAGTCACATGAGTCCTTAAAATCGGAGAGCCTTTCCCAATTGAGTTCAGTGTCAGAAGGAGATGTGACTTCAGAAGAAAGACAAAGGGAGATGCAATGTTGCTCATTTTGAAGATTAGAGGAAGAGGGTTCTAGAAGCTGGAAAAGGCAAGGAAATGAATTCTCCCCTACAGCCTCCAGAAAGGAACACAGTCCTCCCAGTATCTTGATTTTAGCCCAGGAGACCCCTGTCAGACTTCAAACCTACAGAATTATAAGATAATAAATTTGTGTTGTTTTAAGCCACAAATTACATTTGTGGCAATTTGTTACAGCAGCGATAGAAAACTAATATATATTTTGTCACTGCTGCTGCTCCATTTGCATGATGCATTAGTAGTATGCTTCAAACCTCAATGACCATTTCTTACCTAGTGTTTAATTTGCTTCTATGAATAGACTTAAAAAAATAGATTTTGTACTAGACCAAACATGTTCAAAATCCCTCCAACGGTGCAAAACAAAACTTCCTTTTAAACATCTACTTTATCTGTTTAGTTTCTTTCTTCAGTTTGTTAGCACAGAAACAACTTATATAAGGAACCACTGAGCATAACTGAGACCAATGATTTTGCATGAAGCAAAAATGCTTTTAGGTGAAAGTGGAAAATGCCAAGTAATCTCTTTAAGATCCTGTGTTAAGACACCGTAATTCTCAATGTCTCCCTAGGGTGCTCTGGATGCCACAATGACTGGAAGTTGCCACTAGCCTTTAATGAGGCAAGGACAAGGATATTAAAGAGGTTGTCCCACTCAACATGCCAAGAATCCCCACTGAGAAACTGTGCTTGGACTTATTTGAAAAAAATGTAAGTACATTTATTAGCATGGAAGAAATCAATGCAAATATCAAACAAAGATCATGAAATGCTTATAAAAGTCTTCAATGTTAGTAATAGTTGGTAGGATGTAGAGATAGATGTCTCAGCCCACACCTGAGAGATATTGCATACTTAACCCCAAAAAGACCTCACTATGCATTAGCAAAAGCTATACAAGGTTTCAGAAGAACATATAAAAAGGCCTTTCTTTTAATGAGCTATACACCAGAGGTTCTCAACCCAGGCTGCACATTATAATCACCAGGGAGCTTTGAAAAATTACAGATGGGCTGTCCCTAGAGATCTGATTCAACTGGTCTGGATAGGGTCTGGGAATCAGTGTTAATGCTCCCCTGGGGATTCTGATGTGCAGCCAAGACTGAAGCTCTTTAGTCACCTATGAACAGCCCAACCTACTGGAATATCCACCTGGACATGGCCACTCCACAGATCTGAATCTGTTCTTTCGTTCCTGAATCTGTAGCTCAACTTTTACCACCCATCTAATCTCCCAAAAGAGACATCTGAGAGTTATTCAAGATGTCTTTCTCTCCTCTCCTCATCATTAACCATCAATTCCAGCAATTCTTCTAAATCCTGCCCATCATTTCCAAACTAAAGACCTCCATTGGTCTCCCTTTCATTAATTTCTCTCTACTTCTTTATCCTTCACCCAGTTGTCTAAGGAATTACCCTAAAAAAACTTTTAAAAATCTGATTATGTGCCTTTCTCTGCCTCCCCAATAACAGGAAAAAAATCAAAACTCTTGAACATGATGACACTTAGGGTCCTTCACAAGGCTCACTGGCCAGCATCTCAAGCCATTTTTTCAATCTGCTACTTCCCAACCACATCCTAGCCTCTCTCAATTTCTAAAGGTTCCCAGAATACACCATGCCCTTTGGGCCCTCAAGGTACTTTTTTTTTTTTTTTTCAGGAGGTACCAGGGATTGAGCCCAGGACCTTGTACATGGGAAGCAAATTACATCTGTTCCTCAGTGAAAGTTGATTTTTTGTTTGTATGTTTGTTTGTTTGTTTTGTTTTTTAGGAGGTACTGGGGATCAAATCTGGGACCTTGTACATGGGAAGCAGGCGCTCAACCACTTGAGCTACATCTGCTCCCCCTCTATGTACTTTTATATGTACTTCCTTCTTCCTGAATACCCTTTCTTTACTTATCTGACTGATGGTACTTCATGTCACAAGTCAAATACCCCTTTGTCCATCAAGCTTCTTACCAAACTCCCCACCAAATTACTTTCCTCCTCCAGCATCATAGCACTCTGCTCACACCTTACCAACACTAACCACAGAAACCTCTTTCCTTACAAGATTTTCTCTTTTGCAAGTCTAATCAGCTCTGGGGCAAGGCCTATATGTTTATCTTCATATTCCAAGCATCTGGCATTCAATATTTTGTTTATTCATTTAATAGTTTCTATCAAATATATAACAAGTGCCAGATACTTTGCTAGATGTTGGAGATAAAATGATTAGCAAGATACAACAGAGGACTGGGAGAATTTTTTTTAAGTTCCCAATGTATTAAATAGTGAAGAAATGCCAAAACAAGTTGCAAAATTTGTGACCTACATTCTAAACGTTTACATTTAACAATTAAAATTGTGTGTTTCATTTTCTCCATGTATCTCAGATAATCTCATTCAGAAACGTCAAAAGTCTAAATTTACAAACCATATGTGATGGTTTGAAGCTGTATGGACCACCAAAAAGTATGTTCTTAAAGTTAATCCATTCCTGTGGGTGTGGGCCGATTGTAAGTAGGATCTTTTGGTCAGCAGGCTCTTAAGATGTGACCCACTTCATTCAGGGTGGGTCTTAATCCTCTTACTGGAATCCTTTATAAGAGACTGAAATTCAGACACACAGAGAGAAAGCCATGGAAGCAAGAAGGTGGAAGCAACGAAACCTGGAAGAGAAGAGACCAGCAGATGCTGCCATGTGCCTTGCCAAGTGACAAAGGACTCCAGGATCAAAGGCAGCCAGTCTTCAGGAAAAAGGTATTGTCTTGACGATGCCTTGATTTGGATATTTTCTCGGCCTCAGAACTAGCTAATAAATTCACATTGTAAAAGCTAACCCATTTCTGTTATATTACTTTTGGCAGCCTAGCAAATTACACCACCACATAAATGTGAATTGAAGAAAACTGTCCCTCCTATCCTAAGAAGGGTCTGACACCTTGTTAATACTAACTTAATATTTGCCGAATGAATAAACAGATGAAGGTCTAGCTCTAGTCATCTAAGACATGTTAAAATAGTAGGTTTTATTTTTCATTAGCATTTTGCTGTAGCTACCAAATAGTTATATAAACAAACTATTAAAAATCCAACAATCAAATTCAAGCCACCATATATAATCCAATGTGAAAGAAGAGAAGTGGGAGGGGCTATAAATGAAACCATATTGGCCAGTGTTAAAAATTGTTGAAAGCAGGAGATAGGAACATGGAAATTCATTATCTTATTTTCTCCACTTTGGTACATGCTTGAAATTTTTCATAATAAAGTTAAACTTAAAAATGGAGGGAAAATGAATAAAAGGGGGAAAAGGTAAAGACAAATGAGTTTATATGGCTAAGAGACTCCAAAGTGAGTCGGGAGGTCATCGGAAAGGTAACGCTTATGCACGTCTCAGCAGGATCTCATAGACAGCCAAAGTGGGCACTACCCCAAACAATGGGGCTCCTGAGGGCTCTGGAGACACCCAGGTCCTGTGGTCGTGGTGGATAGCTCCGGAGTTTGGTGCCTTGCCAGTGGGCCCTACTTTGGAGATTGTGCTTCCGAATGTGACAGAGTTGGACTCAGATGTGACTTCTCTACACATGCCTTTTCTGTCCCTTTTGTTTGACCCTATAGTTGGTGCTGGAGTTGGTAGGTGTACATCCAGGAGACTTGAATCTCTGGGCTGTCCATCTGTTGGCTGGGCCCTGAGCCTCAGCGGAGTTGCAGCACCTACTTTCCAGTTGATTGGACTCACCCAGGACAGCTGATGGAGAGGTAAGGATGGACAACCACCACACCAAGGAAACGAGAGAGTCTACAACTACAAGGAAGACAGTCCCATCCATCAGCCATATGGAATCAAAATCCTCTCTCAGTTAGTGGTGGAGTGGGCATCACCATCCCAGAATCCTCAGAATTGGCGAATAAAATATGGACTAGAGTAAACTTACTGGTGTTCTATTATAGACTTATTGTGATTCTAGCAATGGAAAAAATTATATCATTGATGTGGAGACAGTGGCCAGTGAAGGTGCTGAAGTCAGGAAGAGGGAAAAAGTGGTGTAATATGGGGGCATTTTCAGGACTTGGAATTGACCTGGATGACATTGCAGTGACAGATACAGGCCATTATATATCCTGCCATAGCCTACAGAATTGAGTGGGAGAGAGTGTAAACTACAGTGTAAACTATAGTCCATGCTTAGTGGCAATGCTCCAAAATGTGTTCATCAATTGCAATGAATGTACCACACTAATGAAAGAAGTTGTTAATGTGGGGGAAAGTGGGAGGTCTTGGAAGTGGGGCATATGGAAATACCTTATATTTTTTTTATGTAACAATTTATGTAATCTAAATATCTTTTTAAAATAAATAAAAAATACATTTTAAAAAAATGGAGGGAAAAAACCAAGTCACTGACTATAGAAAACCATTTATCTTGGTCTTGGTTGGGGAGGGCAAACACATTATCACCTGTCTCAGCAATAAAAATGACCTTTTGATCCTACAACAGGATTCAAATGGCATTTGCTAGTTCCAAAAGCCAACTTAACTCCTTCAAGAAGAAACCCCAACAGCATTAGATTGATCTTTTATTGTTGTTGTTATTTTTGTTGCTGCTGGAAAAGTCCTTTACAATGTCTGCAACCAATCTCTTAAGAATAAGGTTATCTCTGATCTAATCTCTGAGGTTCTGTCTTATACAGGGTATATCCTTAATATCTGCCAACTGATGAATCATGTTTGGTGCTATAGGGATACCTCAAAGGCTCTCCAACTCAGATTTTTAGAAGAAAATGGGAAAATCTGGGTGAGAAATCTGATCTTAACTATCATCAAGTCATTTTTTCTTTAAATCCTGAAGTCATGTCAATATTAACAGACTCTATGAATGTTTCTTTTCAATAAAGTATTGCTTCCTTGATGTTTTCATTTTTTCACCACTTGAAATACTTTTTTTTCTTCTTTGAAGCTCTGGAAAGATTCAAGATCTTAAGAAAACTTTTGTCAGAATTCTAACCTCTTCTTTTCCCAAAGCCTGAGGCCTACTGGCAGATGCGCCTGTTGAGAAAGTAGACAGGAATGTGTATTTTTTTTTTTTAAAGGAGCAATACCTTGATATATAAGAGCTAAATGAGCAAATAAGTTTAAGTAGAATTTGGGGGTAAAGGTGTCTAGCTAAAAGGGTGGGGGAGGGGAGCGATTCTCACAGGTTTACATTTCTGAGCTAAGAAACAAGCATTTATTAACACTTTTTCTTTTAAGAAACAGATTTGTGAAAAATGGGAGTCCCTTTCTTTGTGAGAATCCCTAGCCTGAAAGAAAACATGGAAATAAAAAAGCTGTTCAGGAACATAGGGGAAGCAGAGCTCTTGGTGACAGAGGCTATGTACCAGTGAGATGAGTAAGAACAAGCTTTCCTCAAGACCTAACCTGATCTGCTCCCAGCAGGACCAAAGTGGCTGAGTCGGAAGCACACTTTTGCTCCACATGTAAGGGACAGAGTTGGAGTTCCATTTGTGTGTATCTGAACCTTTAAGAGGGTAGACTGGGGCAAGTTAGTGGTTATAAAAGTATGTTTAGCAACCAAATCATCTAGAGTCTGATTAGCAGTAGGAAGACACATATACCCAAAGTCACTCATGACCTCTGGGGATGATAAGCAGAGTTGATAATTTTGGTAGTGCCTGGTATTAGAAAGTTCCTATGTAGAAGGAGCTTCTTTATTCCTAAAAAGCTATAGAACTCCCAGCTCAAAGGATACTGCTTAAGCCACAGGGAGTTCTTTTCCATTCCTATTTTGCTATATCTCAGAAAAAAAGAAGTCACATCTAGAGTATTATGACCGACGGTGGAAACCAAATTCACATTGGTCCCTAGGACTAAATGAACATCAATGTCTCGAGATATCTCATACTGTGGGAGACTACCATGTATGCTACAATCTCAACCCTACCAATTATACTGGACTACTATAAGAGGTCATATGTTTTTTTTTTTAAAGATTTTATTTATTTATTTATTTATTTATTTATCCCCACCTGCTGCTTGTGCTCACTGTGTCCATTTGCTGTGTGTTTTTCTGTGTCTGCTTGTCTCCCTTTGTTGGGTCGTCCTGCTGCGTCAGCTCACCACGCCGCGCGGGATGGCTTGCCTTCACCAGGAGGCCCCGGGAATCAAACCCGGGGCCTCCCATATGGTAAACGGGAGCTCTATTGATTGAGCCACATCCGCTTCCCAGAGGTCATATGTTTTTAAATGAGCCAAACGTATTAGAAACCATTATTTCATGATTAATGACAGCAAAGGAAGAAAGAAAAACCAAGGGCAAAAAAACAACCTATTTTCAGAGAGTGAACACTAGGGATAGCAATGATTAAGTAGGACTTGCAAAATAAGTCCAGTCAAGGGTACGGTGTGTCCAGCATTCTCATATATTACTGGTGATAGCGTAAATTGGCACCACCTCTCTGGAAAGCAGTTTGGCACTATGTATCAAGAGCCTAAAATATGTTCTTGGTCATTGTTTGTCCTTGACCTTATTAAAAATCCAAAATGTAGACAAGGAATTATTGCCAAGGTGTTAGAAACAGCCCATCAATAATACAACTTATTAAGTAAAACATAAAAACTCCACAAGATGGAACTTTAAATTAATGAATACCAAAAGTTTAAATGAGGAAAAATGCATGATACAAAGTTAAGTGTAAAGAGAAGAACGTAAGATTTTATATAGCATGACCTCAACTAATTTTTCTAATATATATATACTTTTACTTATACTGTGCATAATATTTTTCTAATAAACAAATTTTTTAATGTATATTAAACATGTCTTTCTGATATGTACTTTTTTTTAGAAAAGAGATTGGGAGGAAATATATCAAAATATAAACAGTATTTTGCCTCTGTTTTATGGGATAATGGAAGTAGCAAAAATGACAAGATATGGCACAATATCTACTCTTCCTCTTCTCCCATACTTACAATAGAATTTTTATTTAGGTACATACATGTCAAGAATAAAATTTATTTTCTGAACCCCCTTTGCTGCTAGGTATGTGACCCTATGATGAAGTTCAGTGGGATGATAGCAAAAGAGATATATGCAAATTTCGAGCCATACCCTCCCCTTCCAACTTTCTCTCTTCCTGATGGTTAGAGTGAGGTCTTTATGGCAAGCCACCTTAGACCATCTTAGACCATGAAAGAAAGGGAAACATGCTAGGGATGATGGAAGACCAAGAGAGAAGGAGCCTGAGTCCCTGGATGACCTTGTGGAGCAGTCCTTACCAGTCTGCACCACCCACCACTGGAATGTTATATAAAAGAAAAATAATTTCTAACTTTTGACAGCCACTGTGATATCAGGTTTGTTACATACAGTTCAACCAACAAAGTAACAAATGGAAGAGGCCATTTTTCTGTTTTCTTTATACTTCTCTGTATTTTCCAGATTTTCAATGATCATCACGAATTACTTTGATTATCAGGGGGAAAATTAGTTTTGTTTACTAACGTTAAGAAAATTAAGGTAGCCCAGAATAAAGTTTGGACAACATATGCCTTCATCCCATATATGAGAGGAAAAATAAAATCTATAATTTAGAGAAGTAGTTATGACATCATATGTTATGGCACAATTCACATACAAACAAACTCCCTGAGTTTGTATTACTCTTTAATCTCAACTCACTGCACTTTATTTGAAGTCTTTTGAAAAATGAGGAAACATTGTTTTAACTCTAAGTAAAATCTGCTATAACATCGGCTTGAGGAATACAATCATATTCTACAAAGTAAAACTTTAGCCAATGTATTGTAATTATGCATTTAAGAGGATAACCAGACTTCTTAAGTGAACTTAAATTCTTAAAAACAGTTTTGTATGTGTAATAATTCATAGCTTTAATTTAAGTGTATTTGTTCTTCATATAGAATCATAGTGAATCACATCTACAATAATTCCCCTGGCCCAATTGTTGACTGTCCATTAACCAAGTGAATGCTTTGATTTTTTCCCCCTGGGGTGGTGACAGATTTGACAGAACTCACGTGACCTCCCTGGTCACTTTAGTGACCCATGGCATGTGTTGTAAGATGACTGTCTAAGGAATCATACTTAGTCCATGAAATAGGGAAAAGATATCTAATCTACTTGGGAATCAGATCTGAGACATGGTCTCATTAAAACCAATCTCTAACCATATCAGAATAACACACTGATCCTTTAAATCTACAATAATGTTATGCCAGAGGCATTTGGTGCCTTTTAGAGGATCATCAAAGCCCTGTGCACGGGCACTCCAGATTGGCCTTAGAGACTTTTATGTAATTATATATCAGATAAAGAACCTATGTTCCCCCTTCTTCCCAAAAGAATTCCAAAAGATCCTTTTCTCTTCTGTGAATCACACCACCTAACACTATTATGGCTAACCTATATTCGATAACAAAGGCAGGATGCCAGAGTTCCTTCACTTCCCTCTCAGGATGACTGTGCCAGTGTGTTCTCAAGAAACCCCTAAACTCTCTTGCAATAGGCAACTTGAAGCTGATAGTCAAAGATCTGAATTTTCAGTTTCACTCCCCCTTCCTCCCTTCACAAGAACATAAGCAAGCCAACTCGGCAGTCCTAATTACCATGGTAACAACATGTACTGTGATTATGAGTGTGTTTGTTTTTTAAAATGACTCACAGATTGTTTCTCCAAAAGCCCCAGACATATAGCTTTCTGGCTGGTTTATAAAAGCTATCCAAAGTTTCTTGTAAACTTCTTGCTCCTATTAGCATAAGTGGTACAATGGAGAGATTCGCCAAATCATATATGTCCCTCTTAAAGATGAAAAAAAAAACAAAACAAAAAAAAACAGTTGGTTCCTTAAATACTCCAAGATTAATCAATTTAAACCTCAGATTTATAATGAAATTAATTTGAGTTTGTACACTGGAGATAATTAATCTGTTCCTAATTTAAATAATTACGGTATTTCATAATGTAGTTTTAGAGATCCAAATGAAATAACCTGGTGAAATAAAACCTGTGGTAGAAAATATTAAATAAAATAGCCTCACTCTGTGAGTACATGGTCATACGAAGTATTCAAAAAGAATAAATTGTCTTAATGAGATGTTTTTAAACCAAGTTCCAAAATAAAGACATTTATGTTTAAAAAGAATTTAAATATGAAAGAGTCCAGACATTTGGAAGAACTGTGAACTACTTTCATTCATTTATTCATTAATGCTATTTAGTACCCTCTATGTACTAAGCACCATTATTTACAATTGGAACATTGAGACAGGACTTAGGAAAGACTTTCCTTACAGGAGACAAAGGCCATGGGCATGGCTCAGTACATTATCTTCTATCAGAAAGCCCCTTTGCTTCACAAGGCACCGTTCTGAGTAAAGCTCAGAGACAGACTATTACCTACTGATCATACCAGGCCTGGAATTCAGGGTCCTGACTTTGGCATCACTGTTGCCTCCCTCCAAAAATTATGTACAGGTCATTTTGGTATTTTCCTCTGTATAAAATGAAAACAAACCTTATTTTAAAATAAATTTAAATGGAAATTATTTATATACATCTATTTAACTTAAGACTCTAAGCCCTCTGGTGCTAACTATATATATTATGCATGCACATACACACACATAACATAGTAAATAAAAATTACTATCTCCAAATAGATACACATTTTATGTACTGCTACCAAAATATATATATTTTTCCCTCTAGCATTTGAAGGTTGAACAAGAGTATATCAGTCAGGATAGGCTAGGTTACACTGTGGTAACAAAAAAAAAACCCAAAATCTCAGCAGTGTAAAACGGCAAAAGCTTATTTCTCACTCACTCCACAAGACCTTTGCAGGTCAGCAGAAAGCTCTTCTCTGTGCTGACCTCATCTAGGACCCAGGCTTAAGCATGCAGCCACCAGTTCCATGCTTCTACCATTGCTAATTACTGAGGAATGTACTTACAAACAGGTTCTTATAGCCTAGAAGTATCATACATCAATTTTGCTCACATTTCACTGGCCAATGCAAGGTACACGGTTATACCTAACTAAAGTGGACATAAACACATAAGCCTACCATGATTTGGGAAAGAGAATTATAAATAATTAGTGAACTAATGACTAAACATATGAATCCTGAACAAATAGTGCAAATCTGAGACTTACACTTAACTAAGTCAAAACATTTACATCTGACTATCCCTGGGCAATAGTCTTTCTTAGGCGATTCCTTACTCCAAGTTCTCAGCACCTAGGATTAATGTTGGACCATAAAAATCATTTCCACTAAGATGTGGTAAGAACCTCATGGATAGAATAAGAGATACTCTACTCCCATATTTATGATGACAATTACAATTGTGCTAATAATAGCTGCAGTTCTTGAATGATTAAGCCAGGCACCATGCTAAATAAATATTTACATACATTATATAATTTTCTCCTGACAATTTATGAAATAGGTATTATTATTTCCCCATTATTTCCCAATGAGGCAAAGAAAGTTTAAGCAACTTGACCATGAGATTCTGACTCTAAACCTATGTCCTTTACTATCATCTCCTGTGTATTAACCTTTAGACTATTATTTTTCTACACTACAGTATTTTAGGATTTTTTTAAAGGCTTATAATAAAAGAATTAGAACTTTTTTTTCTTTTTGGCCTAGGAATCATCTTTTCTTATTTAAATTTTTATTATTTTAACTTTTTAAAAAATCTTGGGCTATTCAACTTCAAATTTTTTAAGAAAAACAATGAAAGTTAATGAAATGATTTCAATGTCAATACATAGCAATGTTCTCTAAATACAAAATCATTCATAAGGTTAAAAAAAAAATGGCAGTGGATCAATTCCAGTTCTCCAAGGAATGCATCTAAAATGACAGTGAATTTTTTTTCCTGTAAGTTTTTTCACAATTTTTCTCATATGGTTCTCCATAGATGAGATAAATACCCTTCTTAAACAGATCTCTGTTGGCAAGGCCTAGAAATTAACTTGACTTTCCTGTTTAAAATTGCAAATATAAGAGTAGGAAGCAATCAAACATTTATTACAGAAAAGGTACTCCTACCATTAATAGTCTGTTATGATGAAAATGCACAGAAAGACACTGTAGAGACAAGTAGTCAAAACATTGTAATGACGGCATTTCCACTGAAATTTCCCGTTTTCATTACTGTGCCTCACATATGTGGTCTTCTAAATATAGTACCAAAGTGGAATACTGGAACCATGAAGAAAATGCAACAGTAATGGGCTGCAGGTTGCCTCCTGAGCTGGAAAGTGAAAATCTATTTTCAAAATAACTCAATCAGAAACTCTGAAGATTACTTATTCTTCTCTTACAGGTGCTATAATCTACAGAATATATACATCTCCAGAGAAACAAGGCTTTCATTTTAAGTCCAACTGACACTAACCCTTGGCCTTGCTAGCTCATTACTTGGCCCAGGGTAGAATTTATTTAGGTCAAATTGATTTAAATAAGCAGTCAGGAAGACTCAATTTAATTATTATTATTATTTTTTTTTTTTTTTTACAATCCAGAAATGCACAGCTGGTTGTCTAAATTAAATGTCATTCTTATGCTTTATAGGACCTGGTGTATTTTATTCTGGAATGTTTTGTTTAGAAGGTTATTGCTTACTTTGTCTTACTTCAGCCATTTTGGATTCTTCTCCAGGATTCTTCCTCCAGTCTACCCAGATCATCATCATCAACAAAAACACCTTTTTTGTCTGTTGGTGTGTTTATCTGTGTTTAACCAAGGGAAATGCATGGATGCTGAAACCCCATCCAACTCAAAGGTTTGTGATCTTGGTAAATTATTTAATCTTTTTGAGCCTTGGTGTCTTCATTTAAAATGGCAGACTCTATTGACTGCCTACCCAATAACCACTATTGCCTCCTTCTTTGCTAATAGACCAGACTTTTTTTTCTGGGTTCTAATGAACATGGTCTTTAGAGAGGCTGGACTGCTCCAGGGCCTCCAAAAAAATTCTTAAATGAACCAATCCAGCAGTTCTGCCTGCCTAACCACTTATAAGTCCTGTGATTTGTGAGAGTCTGCTAGAAGACAGTGTTTCAGTAATCTTAAAGAGAGGCACACGAGAAATTAGTCCCTTTACTATGCCTCTAGCTACTAAAACCTGTCTGTAATTCCCAAACTGTAGTAGCCATCTTGACTCAGTGAGGGAAGCCAGCCTAAAAGGGTAAACCAACTTCTGAGGATGTCAGAGTAGGAGGAAGGAAAGAATTCAGGTTGCTGATGACTTTGTCCAGCTCCTGAAGAACAAACTCTGGAGCCACACTCCTTCCAAAAGGTCTTGAGCTAAGTGCCCTATTGCTTAAGCCATTTCAGTAGGGAGATCCTTTACCTGCAGCCAAAAGTAGTCTGAGAGAAAAAATATTGTACTCATCTCCCAAGAATATTTTTCAAGTGAGATGAAAACAGTAATGTTTATCAAGTCTCCAGCACACAGCAGCACAAACAGAATGCTCAACAAATGCTAGTGCTCAATTCAATTTGTGAAACATATTGATCTTCACTCATTCAAACATGTAAGGTTCCAATGTCTCCTCTGTGAGGTTTTCCCTGATTCCCCAAAGCAGAATTAAGGGCAGAAATCCTTGTCTTCTCTTTTTCATTCATCTAAGAGATAATACCAAGTACCCAGGGTTATTTTAGACAATAAGAATGGTGCTTAATTCAGACAAGCCCTGTGCTGATTGCAGTGTAGAAAAAAAATATAATTAAACAGAGTAGTCTTCCTGACCATGTAAATCAATTTGCTCTAAATAAAATACAACCCAGGCCAAGTACTCAAGAGCATGGCCAAGTGTCCAGCCTAGTTTAATAGAAAAACTGTTTTCTGTAGAGGACAAGCATATTTTACAGATCAATGCATGTGAAGAGGGCCACATTTCCTCTGCAATTTTACCTCATCCTCATTTCAGGAAGACTGCTGTGCTTTCTGCTTGGAATCCTTTTGCCCCAGATTTTCACATGGCTGAATCCTCATCATCACTCTTTTCAAAGGATACCTCTTCAGAGAGGCCTTCGGTGACCATCCATTCAAATATAAACTCCCATTTGCCACCACCACTGTGCACACAATCTCTTATCATCCAATCTGTTTCTGTTTTTCTCTATCACTGCACTTACCACTACCTGATATTTTCTTGTATTGCAATTTGTTTCTGATAAGGGATTTTAATTCTGGCTGGTTCTAATTTAATTAGCCTGGGGTGAGGCTGGGACATAGGTATATTTTCAAAGCATCCCCAGTAATTCTAATGTGCAGCCAGATCTTTAAAAAAAATGGTTTATGTGTTTACTGGGTCTCTCCCAAACTAGAATATAATTTCCAAGTAAACAAAGAACTGGCCTGTTTTGTTCATCCTTGTCTCCCTGGCACCTTAAAGTGTGTATGGCACAGACACTCAGTTAAGGCTTGTTGGCAGACTAATGGTATTATAATTACGTTTTTATTTGTCTGTTTCCCCTGGTAGTCTAAGCACTCCTACAGGGCAAGTACTCTGTCTAGTACACTCTGAATCAAAAAATAAGTCAGTCGAGAAAGAAATAAACAAATTGCATTATATGCTATAAGGAAGACAAAAAGATAAAATACGATGTGGCTTTTGTTCTCAAAGTGCTTGCAAAGAAGTCAAAAAGAAAAAAAATATGCAGACTCATTATACCAACCAGAATGTGGTAAGTGCTGTAATCAAAGAATCATAGATTTCAGAGGAGACAAAGATTGTTTCTTGAGGGTGGGAGAAACCAAGGAAGGCTTCACGGATGGGGAGCATTAGACCTGAGTCTTAAAGGACAGATGGAATTTGGCAATTCAGAGAAGTAAGAATGTGGGAGCGAAGCATGGAAGGGGAGGAAGAATGTTATTCCAGAGAGAGGGAAGAACCAAACACATCAGCCCAGTTGCAGATTAGGAAAGACTGAACTAAGGCACTGGCTGTTAACTTGGAAATGTGCAGACAGGGTCAAGATACATATTCCAACCATAATGCAAAGAACTACGCAACTGACTTCAACTTGGGGGAGGGGTGGGGTGGGGTGAGGAATGATGGGCTTGGTGACGGATTAAGAAAATGGAGTGGCATTAACAGTCATGGAATCAAGTGAGGAGCTGGTTTTGAGGTGCTCAAGACAATAGATGAAATATCAGGATGGAGTACCAGTTTTGGGACTGACCCGCTTAGCAACAATGGTTGAAATTACAGAAAGAGATTTGATTAAAAGAGAGGACACAGAGAGAAAAATTAAGTGGTCAAAGAATAAAATCCTGTGAACACCCACATTGGGAAGCAGGAGTTAGAGTTAGTGGGTTAGTTGGAAGTCATCAGAGAGGTTCGAGGAGAAACAAATTAGCAGAGGTCACAAAGTCATGTATGGATGGAAAAACGAAACGTTTGTAGGCAAAGAGGAAAGGACCAATAAAGAGAAAGGAACCAAATATGTAGGAAAGAATTAAAACACTGCCAGAATATAGTCCCCCCAGAAAGTAAAAAAGAATGGAATGGAAGGTCAAAGTAGAGAATTTACTCTTGGCTTAAAGGAAGGTCACTACTCTATTAATTTGACCTGAAAAGGAAGGAAAAGAGAATGAATGATGACATGGAGAAATGTTGAGGTAACAAAGAATGATGTTGAGGGAGTCTGTAATAAATGCCCTCTCAGAAAAACAGGCAAGGTGGGTCACCGGCAATGAATTAAGGGAGTGGGGATGGGTTGTATGGTTTCATGGAAAATGCAGAGGGGATAGTGAAAAGTGGAAAAGAAAAAAAAAAAAAAAGAATTTTCAAAGAACAGCAATGGCCCTCCTGATGTCCCAATGATTCTGGAGTAGAAGCAATCAGCGCAGTTTCTAGACCTTCTCCATTAGCTTATGGGGGAGAGAATCAGGGAAATGCCTTATAGGGACAATCACACTGGCAAGGCAGTGGGGGTGGGGTGGGCAAGAGAAGGCTGAGGGAGCAAGGAGGTAGGGGTCAAGAGACTGGTTTTTCACAAAAGCTTTCAATTAAGAGCCTGACTGTTTACACACATTTGCCATGAGATAAAAGGGCTGATCCTGTCTTATCTCCAACCTCAGGTATACATTGGTACCAAAGGAACTTATCATTATAGTTTGAAAACTGAGCTTCCACTTTTTAAATATTTAATGAAATCCTCTTTAGATTATCTGGACATTGACTCCCATTAAATATAACTGTTTTCTTTAACAGGAATTTTGAGGAACCCCATCCCTAATACTTTTACCTGAAAAAGTAAATCTGTATTCCACAGTGTCATCGTCACACTTTAACATATTTAAACACAGAAATTCCACATTTACATAGGGCATTAAATGTAAATATCACTCTTCTTTTTTTTTTTATAATTACCATTCTTTATTTACTTCTTTTTAATCCCCTCCCCTCCCCCATCCCCAGATGGTTCTCTCGTCTGTTTGGTCTGTTTGCTCGTTGTTTCCTTGCCTTCACCAGGAGGCACTGGGAACTGAACCTGGGACCTCCCACGTGGAAGACAAGGGCCCAACGGCCTGAGCCACATCTGCTCCCCGAGGGCTGCAGAGTCTGCTGGCTTGTGCCATCTGCTCGTTGAGGTGGGTGCAGTGTCTAGCTTGTTGCGGTGAGTGCGGCATCTGCTCGTCTTCTTTAGGAGGCACTGGAACCCGAACCTAGGACCTCCCATGTGGTAGACAGGTGCCCAACTAGTTGAGCCACATCCACTTCCCCCACTCTTCTTTTTTTAAACAAAATTTTGTTTGTCTTACAAACCATTTTATAAGCGACAAAGTATAAAGACTTTCGCT
>JAQZBX010061529.1:0-17079 GCA_029593785.1 Cabassous unicinctus
TGATTTCTTTTGAGATTTGCCCCTTGACCCACTGTTTGTCTAAGAGTGTGTTGTTTAACTTCCATATCTTTGTGCCTAATCTAATTCTCTGCCTCTTACTGATTTCTAGCTTCATTTGATTCTGGTCAGAGAAATTACATTATATATTTTGATCTTTTAAAATTCATTGAGACTTGTTCTTTGGCCTAGCATGTGGTCTATCTTGGAGAATGATCCATGTGCACTCGAGAAGAATGTATATCCTGCTGTATTTGAGTGTAATGTTCTGTATATATCTATTAGGTCCTTGTCCTCTAATGTATTATACAAAGTGTTTGTTTCTTTATTGATTCTCTATCGAGATGTTCTGTCTAATGGTGATAATGTTGTATTAAAGTCCTCCACTATAATTGTAGAAGCATCTATTTCTTCAGTTAGATTTTCCAGTGTTTGCCCCATGTATTTTGAGGTGCCCTGGTTAGGTGCATAAATGTTTGATTGTTCTTACTTCTTGGTAGATTACCCCTTTTATTAATATATAGTGTCCTTCTTTGTCTCTTACAACAGTTCTGCATTTAAAGTCTAATTTGACTGATATTAGCATAGCTACTCCTGCCTTTTTTGGTTAATTTTTGCTTGTAAAATTGTTTGTCAACCATTTACTTTCAGCCTCCTTGCATGCCTGGGTTAAAGGTGGGTTTCTTGTAGACAGCATATAGATGGGTCATATTTCCTCATCCATTCTGCCAATCTGAGTCTCTTGACTGGTGAGTTTAATCCATTAATATTCAGTGTTATTACTGTCAAGGAATTACTTATATTAGCTGTATTTTCTTTAAGTTTGTATATGCTGCATGTTGTTTTTATTCCTCCTTTTATCTTTTTAGTTGGTCTTACACTCTTTTCCATTTCTCTTTCACCTGTTTTATCCTTTTGACCTGCAGATCTCCCTTTAGTATTTCTTGAAATGCATTATTGACATATTCTCTTAATTTCTGTTTATCTGTGAATATTTTGAGCTTTCCCTCATTTTTGAATGCCAGGTCTGCTGGATAGAGAATTCTTGTTTGGAAGTTTTTTTCTTTTAGCCCCTTAACTATATCATACCACTGCCTTCTTGCCTCTATGGTTTCAGATGAGAAATCAGCACTTAATCTTATTGAGCTGCCCTTGTATATGATGGCTCTGTTTTCTCTTGCTCCTTTCAGTAATCTTTCTTGGTCCCGAGCATTGGACATTTTGGCAAGTGTCCAGTGGAGTACTTCTGTTAGTATTTATACTTTTTAGGGTGCACTGCACTTCCTGGACATGTACATCCATCTCCTTCAAAATGTTAGGAAGTTTTAAGGCATTATTTCCTCCACCACTCCTTCTGTCCCCTTTTCTTTCTCTTCTCCCACTTGGATGCCTATAATGTTCATGTTTGTTCATTTCATGTTGTCATTCAAATCCCTAATTCCATGCTGAATTTTTTTTCTATCTTTTTATCTACTTGTTCTACTATCAGTTTAATTTCAGATGTACTGTCTTCCATATTCCTGATTCTTTACTCTGCTTGTTCACATCTGCTGTTGTGTGCTTCCAGTGTATTTTTCATTTCTTGGATTGTGCCATTCATCACCATCATATGTTATCCTTTTACATATGCAATTTCTTCAGTATTTTCTCCCAGTGTCTTCTTAATATCCCTAATCTCTTCCTTCAATTCATAAATTATTCATGATATTTTTTTGGACATCTTTGATTAGTTGTTTCATATTCTGCATCTCCTCTTGGTTTTTAGTTTGTTTATTGGACTGAACCATATCTTCTTGTTTCTTAGTATGGCTTGTAATTTTTTATTGGTGTCTAGGTATCTGTTTATCTTGATAGGTTTATTCAGTTGATTAGCTTCTCTCTCTATTCTATGACTTGGTTTTTTTGTTGTTTTTGTGTGTATGTGACACTCTGCTCCTCTTATTCTATTTCCTTGTTGTTGTCTATGTTCTCTTGAAAGAAAAAAATTAGGATCAGAGAAAAGGACAGAGATAGGAAAAGAAAAAGAATAATAGTAATAATAGCAGTAAAAGGTAGGAGAGGAACTATACAAGACAATTAGCTGCTTTGGTTTCTTCATCTCTCTGACCCTGTCTCTTCTGGCAGTTGTGAAGCAGTGTCTTGGTTTGCTGTACCCCAAAGCAGGTCCCCAAGGCAGCCTCTGGTTCTTTTTCTGTTGTTTTAGTGAGAGCTGAGCCTTATCTGCCTAGCCTTTTGGCCATGTTCCCACAATCTTCGTAATAGTTTTTTAATATCTATATTTGATACAAAATTCCTTTATCAGACCAGATCAAGAGTCCCTTATATGATCTGCAAACATTTTCTCCCATTCTGTGTTTGGAAATTCTTTATTATGCAAAACAAAATGTGTTACTTTACTTATGCAAGTATTTAGTTATGGGATGTAGCTCTTCCTAGTTTAATCTGAATATTCTTTGTGAAAAGTTTATCTTCAGTATCACTTTCTTTTTTTGATGTTTGGGGGTGAGGATTGAACCCAGAACCTCGCATGCAGAAAACCGGTGTTCAACTGCTGAGCCACATCATTTCCCCTGAGTTGTCTTTTTTGTTTGTTTTATTGTTGTTTGTATTTATGTTTTTAGTAAGCACCAGGGACCAATCCAGGACCTTCCATGTGGGAGGCAGGTGCTCAACTGCTTGAGCAACATTCACTCCCTTCATTATCTCATCCTTTGCCACTTTCCATAGCTTCCGTTCCCTCTTTCTGATACACCAATTTCAGTTTCTTGTAAATGATATAATTTTCCACTTTGAGAAGACAGCATTAGGCAACAAACACATACTATGTTTGCCTGTGCGAATGGCTCAAACTCTTGAGCAAATGACTTTCATAAATTTTCATAGGAATTTTTTTAACAAATCAATTTTATTTTTACATATTAAAGCATAAATCAATGCAAAGAGTACAGTCAATGGTATTTGTTGTAGTCACATATTTGTGCAGTCTCCACCTCAATCATTACCAGAGCACTTTTATTATTCCAATATTAACAATAAAAAAGAAAACTCATCACCTCTCAATCTATCTATGGCTTACCTGCCACACATAGCTGATATTCTTTTTCCTTCCCTCTAATATATTTGTATTTACAATTTGTAAAAACTGTCTTATAAATGCAATATCCCACATATTCATGTTTTGCATGATGTTTTACTATCTTATACAGTCCTATGTTACAGTTTTTAGCTTTCCTTCTAGTAAAAGACATGAGCTTCGACTTTCTCTTTCAACCACTTGCCATACCCATAAAATAGCACTGCTAATTACAAACACCATGATATGCTTTAACAATTTCTATTCATTTCCAAAGACGTACAATCTTTTTTTTTTTTTTTTTACCAGTTCTGCACAGATTAACCATCAGCTTTCCATTCTCTATTTTCCTTGTATTTTCTGGTCATCTATACTCTAATCATTAACTCCATGAGTACACACGATATATTTAGTTCATGATAGTGCAATCATATAGTATTTATCCTTTTGTGTCTGGTTTACTTCACACAACATAATGCCCTCCAGGCTCAACCATGTTTTCATATGCTACATGGCTTCATTTCTTCTTACTGCTGCATAGTGTTTCTTCATGTATATCCATCACAATTTGTTTATCCATTCATCAGTTGATGGACACCTAGGTTGTTTCCAAATTTGGCAATTGTGAATAATGCCATTATGAACATCAGTGTGCAGATGTCTGTTCCTGTCTCTGCTCTCAATTCTTCTGAGTATGTACCTAATGGTATTACTGGTTCACATGGCAAGTCTGAATTCAACTTAAGAACTGCCAAGCAGTCCTCCAAATTGCTTGTACCACTCTACATTCCCATCAATAGGGAATAAACATTCTTATCTCTCCACATCGTCTCCAATATTTACAGTTTTCAGACTTTTTAATAGAGGCCAGTCTAAAATGCAGTTATGATTTGCATTTCCCTAATTGCTAGCAATGTTGAACATTTTTTTCATGTATTTCTCGAACATTTTATTTCTCCCTTGGACAATTGTGTTTTCAAGTCTTTTCACCATTTATTAATCAGGTAGTTTGTCTTTTTATTGTTGAGTTGTATAATCTGTTTGTATATCATGGAAATTAAACCCTTATCAAATATGTGATTGCTAAATATTTCTCTTATTGAGTTTGCTGCCTTTTCAGCCTTTTAACAAAGTCCTTTGAGGTGCAAAAGTGTTTAATTTTGAGGAGGTCCTATTTACTTTTTTCTTTTGTTGCTGTTGCTTTGGCTGTAAGATTTAATAAACTACCACCTAACAGAAGTTCTTAAATATGCTTTCCTATATTTTCTTCTAGGACTTTTAGGGTTAATGCTTTTATATTTAACTCCTTGATATATTTGAGTTAATTTTTGTCTAAGGTGTGAGAAAGAATCTTCTTTCTTTCTTTTGGATATGGCTATCCAGTTCTCCAAGCACCATTTGTTCAATAAACTGTTTTGGCCCAGCGGAGAAGACTTGATCAACTCATCAAAAATCACTTGACTGTAGCTGTGAAGGTAGGTTTCTGAATTCTCAGTTCGCTTCAATTGGTCAGTGTGTCTGTCTTTATGCCAGTATTTTTGTAAGACGATATAAGTAAATGGAAAACATTTACTTATATTGCCTTCTAGATGTTTGATAGACAACTTGACTTAATTACCACGAATTTCAAATATTTGTTCACCTGAAAATCTTGAAACAACTGTTTATCCACAACAGTAATTCCTTCTTTCCAATGAACAAATTTTTAAAAGTAAAATTCTATTTCTAAAGAAGGAGCACAATTAATTGCCTAATATTTTTGTGATTTCTAAAATAATTGCTCAAGAAATGCAAACCTTTAGTCTTTTAATTATGTATTACCTGAAGTAGAGTTTTATCTTGCTGAGATATAATTTACATGCACTAAAAGTCACTTAATGTATAGTTTCTATGACATTTAACAAATGTATACATGTGTGCAACCACCACCACAATCAAGATACTGAAGAGTTTCTTTTTTTTTCTTTTTTATAATAATAAACTTTATTTTTAGAGTAGCTTTAGATTACAGAAATGTTGTATGAAACCCCAAAAGTATAGGGCATTCCCATATAAGCCATCCACTCTCCCATCCACATTTTCCCCTATTAATAATCTCTTACATTCATGTGGAACATTTGTTACAGTTGATGAACCAATAGTGAAACAATGCTATTAACCAAAGTCTATAGTTTACCTTACGGATTACACTTTGTGCTCTACAGTTTCATAGGTTTTGACAAATGAATAATGGCATGTATCATTGCAATATCATACAGAACCAATCCAATATCACAAAAATGCTTTGTGTTCCACTTATTCTTCCTTGCTCCTCACTTCAGCACCTCTGGGAACCACTATTTTTATTTTTATTTATTTTTTAATTTTTAATTTTTTTTATTTTGTGTAAAAATCAAAATTTTCACAATACATACCAATATTTGTGAAATGATATATAAATACATATGCATATATGTGCATTTGTTTACATAAATGTTATTTGTTATTTCATTATCCCCAGAAGTTCCTTGTGCTCCTAAGTGGACATTCTCAACTCCCCAACATTTGTCTCAAAGGGATATTTAAATATTTGCATCTATGCTTGAATCATCAGAGATAATTCTCAATATTATATTGAGCACTGATTTATACTACAATATGTCTATCTTTGGAGCTTTGGTTCAGCCAGATAAAGATACTGCAAGAAAAGAAAAGCAGAGACACATATAGATGTATAGATGTAAAAATCCTCCACAATATATGAGCAAACCAAATTCAACAGCACACTTAAAGAATTATAAGACATGATCAAGTGAGATTTATTCCAGGTGTGGCTCAACATAGGAAAATCAAATAATATAATATACCACATTAACAGAATAAAGGGAAAAACATATCTCAATTGATGCAAAAAATGCATTTGTCAAAATTAGTACCCCTTCAGGATAAAAACACTTAGAAAACTAAGAAAAGAGTGACATTTCCTCAACATGATAAAGGGCAAAATCCCACTACTAACATCCTACATAATGGTGAAAGATTGAAAACTTTCCCTCTAAGATCAGGAATAGGACAAGGATGCCCACAGTTACCACTATTATGGAGCATTATACTAAGAATTCTAGCTGAAGCAATTAGGCAAGAAAAATAAAACACATCCATATTGGAAGAGAAGAAGAAACACTACCATATTTTCCCTATTTCTGATGACACAATCTACAATCTTGATGACATGGTCTGAAATATCGACAATATATCTACTAGAGCTCCTACAGAAATTCATCACAGTAGCATGGTACAAGATCAATGGGGAGAACTTAGTAGTGCTTTTATACACAAGCAATGAACAACTGGAAGAATAAATCAGAAAATTCTATTTACAATAGCAAATTAATATATTAAATATCATTAATTTTAGTAAGGACATGTATACAGGAAACTACAAATCATTTTAAAAAGAAATCAAAGAAAATCTGAATAAATGAAAGGACATTCACTGCCCATGGATTGGAAGGCTAAATGTTGATAAGACATCAACCCTACATAAAGCAATTTATAGAATCAGCACAATCTCAATCAAAATTCCAACAGCCTTCTTTGCAGAAATGGAACTGCCAATCCTCAGACTTATATGGAAGGGTAAGGGGCTCTGAATAGCCAAAACCACCATGAAAAAGAAGAATGAACTTGAAGGACCCACACTTCCAGATCTTAAACCTTATTACAAAGCCACAGTAATAAAAACAGCTTGGTACTGTACAAAGAAAAACATACAGTCCAATGGATTTGAATCTAGAGTTCAGAAATCAACCTGCACATATATGGTCAATTGATCTGTGACAAGGGAGTAAAGACCACTCATTGGAGAAAAATAGTGTCTTCAATAAATGGTGGTAGGAACTCTGGACCTTCACATGCAAAAGAATGAAGGTGAACCCATAGTTTCCACCTGTGACACTTTGAAATTCTGTTATGCTTCCCAAAAAGAAAATGATTATGTTCTTAAACTAATTTATTCCTGTGGGTGTGGGGCTGTTTGCATTAATTTCAGTTAAGAGGTTTTGATTGACTGCTTGATAAGATCAATTCAGGGCTTTTGATTGGACTAAGTAAATGAGGCATGACTAAGGTTTTGTCTCAGCCCTCTTGCTTGGTCTTATATAAATGGAGACACAGGGAGTAAGGAAGCAGCCATTTTTAAAATATATTTTTATTACAAAATTTGTGAACTTACAGAACAATCATGCACATATGTAGAATTCCCATACAATAGCCCTTCACCATCATACCACACCTTTTCGGAAGATTTGTTATAGATTATGTGATAATATCATCAGACTTTTACCACTAGCTATGGACCACAGAGCACATTTGGCATATTTTTTCCAAACTCCCTATTATTAAAAGTACATCTTTGGTCTTGATAAAAGCATATTACAGTATTGCTGTTAGCTATAGTCCATAGTCTATTTTTGATCCTGCTGTGTGAGAGAGGACTCAGGATCACCAGCAGCCAAAGCTTAAGCATGAAGCCCCAAAGAGGTTGGGCTCCCAGAGCAGTTCAAGGTTGAATAGACAAACCCTATGTCTGGTTGCCCACAGCTGAACTCCAGGAGATGGTAGAGTCTGGAGGGGAAAGCAGAGACTTCTGCAGAGATCAGTAGCCATTTGGTTCACCATGTGACAAGATCTTGAGAAAGAATCTCTGCCGATGCCTTGACTTGGACATTTTATCACCTCAGAATGGTAAGCTTTCACCCCAAATAAATCTCCTTCATAAAAGCCAACCCATGTCTGGTACTTTGCATCAGCCTGTACGTGGCAAATTAAGACACCCCCTTATAAAACAATCCACTTCAAATGGATGAAATACATAAATATAAAAGCGAAAATTATAAAATTCTTAGAAGAAAATGTAAGGAAGCAACTTCAGGACCCTGTGGTAGATAATGGTTTCCTAAACTTTGTGCCCAAAGCATAAACAGCAAAAGAAATAAATAACAGATAAATGAGACTGCATCAAAATTAAAATCTTTTCCACCTTAAAGGGCTTTATCATGAAAGTAAAACGATGACCTATACAATGAGAGAAAAAATTTGGAAACCACACATTCAATATGAGTTTAATATCCAGAATACATAAAGAAATCCTTCAACCCATAACAAAAAGACAAAGAATCCAAATAGAAAATGGGCAAAAGCCTTGAATAGACATTTCTCCAAAAACAATACGAAAATGGTCAAAGTGTAAATGAAAATGTATTCAACATAATTAGCCATTAGGGAAATGCAAATCAAAACCAGAATGAAACATATTTCACACCACTAGCATGGCTACTTTTAAAACAAATGGAAAATTACAAGGGTTGGAGGAGATGTGAATGAGTAAGAACACTCATTGTTGGGAACTTAAAATGGTGCAACCACTGTGGAAGGCAGTTTGGCAGTTCCTCACAAAGGTAAATATAAAATTATTAAATGAACTGACAATAGAACCAAAAGAATTGGAAGTAGTGACTCAAACATATATTTGCACACTGATGATCACAGTGACATTGTTTACAATTGCTAAAAGATAGAAGCAAACCAAGTGTCTAACAACTGATGCCTGGATTTATAAATGTGGTATATACACACAATATTATATTATCAATCATAAAAAAATGAAGTTCTTATCTATGCAACAACATGGATAGGCCTAGAAGACATTATGTTGCGTGAAATAAGCCTGGTGCAAAATAAATATTGTATTATTCATCTGATTTAAAGTAATTAGAATCTTGAATATAGGTCACCAGGGAATGGGTTGGGGGTACAGAATTGGGAGATAAGGTGTAAAATGCAGATGGTTTCTATTTGGAATTATATAAATGTTTTGTTAATGGATGGTGTTGATAGTAGCACAACAGGTCATCAAAGTAATTAACAACACTGAAATATACATCTGATTAAGGTTAAAAGGGGGAAATATTATATTGTATATATGGTACAAGTACAAACTAAAAGAAAAATCTATGTAACTGCATAACACAGTGAACCTTAACTTAAAACATGGACCATAGTTAATAGTATATCTATAAAATAATGTTTTCATCAATTGTAATGAATGTATCACACCAATGGAGGGTTTTAATAATAGTTTGCTATATGAGAATCTTGTATTTTATGTATGATTTTTCTGTAAAAAAACAACTTCTCTAATAAAAAAATTTCAAAAGGGATAAGAATTCAATGAAGGAGGCTGGCAGACACCATACAATCAAGTAATCATTGTGAACATCACTGCTAATGGGACTTATCAAAACCAGTGGATTCAGGATGCAATGAGAAGAACGTAGCATCATTCTGTTATCCCTGCCAAAGATGCATAACTTGAAACTCATATATATAAGGAAGGAATATTATCTCAAATTGAGGGAATTTCCACCAGTGCCTGACCAGCATGTTCAAAAGTAATAAGGTAATGGAACTCAAGAAACACTATGGAACATGAGCAGTTTGAAAGATACCAAGAAAACAACGGATGAATCTGTACTGCATGCTTCTGCTAAATGGAAACTTTTGGAATAATAAGTGAAACTTGAGTGATATATATGGATTACTGGGTGGTAATATATCAATTTCATCTCCTGATGTTGATAGTTCTCTTGTGGCTATATAGGAAAACATCTTTATTTGTGGGATATTTTATATTAAAATATTTTTGTGTTGAAGAAAATATCATTATACGAAGCACTGATTTATACTGCAGTATAACTATATTTAAAGCTGTGGTTCTCAACAAAGGATAATTCTTCTCCTTAAGAAAAGTTGGAGACATTTGAGATTTTCACAATTCAGGAGGGAAACTTCTTGGATGTAGTGGGTCTAGATAAGGATGTTACCAAGTGTCCAATAATACACAGGGCAATACCCTACATCAAGGAATTAAAGAGGAAACCTGATTTGTAGTGAAATGAAAAGGGAATGTATGACCTAGAGAAATGCTTTTGAAGTTTCTATGTCAAGCAGGTTTCTCACAGAAACATGTTTCCATTTTTAATAGATATAAGGAAGGGCTTATCATCTTACTCTAGTTATTTTTGAGTGCATGGTTTTAACTTGAATTTAAAATTGCATATATGTAAATAGGAAAGATGAGGGGTATGATGAGGTACTAATCTTGCTGTGCTCCTTCATCTGTGTGTTTTAGACTAAAGTGTGTTCCATTTGTGAAAGTTAACCAAACTGTATATTTATGACTTATGTACTTTTCTGAAAGTACAATATAATTCAATGAAACATTTAAAGACTCAACAGTTAAGAAAATGTAAGTAAGAGAAATTGTAGAAATTTTGGAAGCATTCTTTCCTTTGCCTGGAAATTCCTAAAGTGTATATTATTACAGACAACATTAGAGAAAGGACTGATATTCAAAAAGTAACCTGAAGATCAGTATAACTTGAGGACTTATGGGAAATACAAATTCTCAGGCTCCACTTGAACTGGAATCAGAAATTCTGCATTGTGTCATGAAGTCCCTGTTTTAATAAATCCTCCTGGTGAGTATGATGTACACTGAAGTGTGATAAGCATGGATCTAGAGAGGACATGCTCATTCACTATGCTACCAATAAAGATAAAAACCATATCGAAAGCTTGAAATTAATGGATAGTGTATAATGGAGAAAGAAGTTGTGGCATAGGGAAAAAGGATGGTCTCTTCTATGGTTCTTAAGGACAATGGTTTATAATAACAACAAAAGCATCATCAATCATTTATTCATAGCTTAAAATATGGCATGAACTATTTTAATGCTTTACACATACTAAATAATTAACTCCTCAAAATAGCCCAGTGAAGAAGGTATTTGATGGTCATTTTACAGATGAGGTAACTGATGCCAAGAGAGATTAATTAACTTGCTCTAACTCACACAGCTATCAAGTATTGGAACTGGGATCCAAACTCAGGCATTTGTCTCCCCAGTAACTGCTCTTGCCAGGCACTAGTCACTCAAGATGCCAAGACGCTGGCTAACATGAAGATGCTTAACTTCAATGTGAAAAAAAAACAAAACTAAATTAAAAAGGAAACAATTTCAGCAACTGTTTGTGAATTTGGGGAAGAGAAAAGGGTAAAAATATTTTTTTGGCTATCCAAATTTTGGTATATTGAGCTGTTGAAACAAAATGTGATAATATATATAGTGTCCAGCAAAAGGACCCAATGTAATATATTATCATTATGTGAAGTCCTCTTCTCTCACACTTTGCTTAGTAAGAAAATTATTTCAAATATCTACACATGTTATATTGTGGCACTTGTGGTCAATGTGTTGGTACAATTTTTGTACATTTTAAACTTGGTCAAGTGTGTCATCCTCTAGCACATTATCTTATTTTAAAATCCGTAAATAAGTTATCACTTCTGAAATTATATCATTAATTTACTTATTACTCATTTATTTTCAGTCATTCATCAGTACCATCACAACCAAACTTCCAGAATGTGGTAGCATGACTTATGCTAGTTTATTGCTGTTTTCTATTACCTAGACATCAGACTGGTACATAGTAGGCACTTGATAAATATTTTGTTGAGTAAATGAATGAATTTTAAATTTGACCTGGTAATTCAGATGGAATGATAGCAAATACAATTCCAGGTACAACTCCAGTTGCAATGAGCCAGAAAAATGAAGCTAAGACTGTAGGAAGAAAATCTTGAGGAAGAAATCTGAGTCCAAGTGTGGATTCAAGAGTGATTTCCTGCTCCAGACATTGTTTCAGTTAAGTTTTAAAAGTTATTATTAATTAGTGAAGTTGTAGGTTTAGGGAAAAATCATGTAAAAATACAGCATTCTCATACACATTCCATCTTCCCATCATTAACACCTTGCGTTAGCGTGTTACTTTTGAATAACAGACCAGACTAAAATTCATGACTTAAAAAAAAAAAGAAGATTGTATTTCTCATGATTTTCTTGTGGAATGGGTGGTTGTTCGGGTCTGGGATAGCTTGGCTGAGAATTCTGTTGGATGGCATTGACTACATATTTAGAGTCGAAGTTGAAATGGCCATGGTGACTGGGGTTCCCTCCAAGTTGCCTCTCATTCTCGAGGGGACTAGTGGAGATTTGTTACCATGGTAGCAGAAGGGAAACTGGCAGCAAGAGAAGGCATGAGCCCTGTTCAAGTGTTTTATAAGCCTCTGCTTGGCAATGTCACAATGTCCAATGCAAGTTACATGGTCAAGCCTTGATAAAGCAAAGACTACACTTCCTGATGGGAGGAGCAGCACAGTTACATTGAAAAAGGATGTGCACAGGGAATTGGGAGAAATTTATGGTGGCTTTGCAATCATCCACAGATATTCTGATAGAGGAGATAATTATAATTCAGTTCAAAATAAGCTAAAAAATATATTTCTCTTACTGGAATCAGGATAATCCTGTGCTGATCATGGTCACCTATGTGACGCGGTGCTTCTCCCTCTTATGCCTCCTCCAGGCAGCCATTATTTTCCTCCTGTGCTGACCCATCCAGATCATGATCACCTTGATCCACCTGCAGCTCTTGCTCTGCTTCTTCTAGGCCTAATTTGTCTTCTTCATAAGAATTAACAGAACTGAGCCCCAGGTAGAAAACTAACCAAGTTAATTGCCATTTATGGGTAGCTTGCTGATGAGAAAAAGGTGGTATATGAAGAGGTAATATGACAAGACATAGCTCAATGGCAACTTTGAGAATTATTGATTTGTGGCTACCATTTATAAAGCACTAGCAAGCTCTGTGATTTATATAATTTAATTAGCTGAATCATATATAATTTAATAAATGTTTATTTAGGGCTCACTCTGCATCTAGAACTAAAACATTATCCAATTAAAAGGTAAAGAATTTGCTTCATGGAAGGGGGAAACACATAAGGTTTCAGGAACACAGAGGTGAGACACCTAGCAATGTCATAATTGGAAAAGAATTCCTGAAGAAATGGGGAGTAGAGGAAGACTGAGGAAGAGAAGGTAACCCTGTTGAAAAGAGAAGAAGAGACTGGAAAGTACATGTTACAGGAATTCAGAACTGAAACATAATTTTATTAGTATTATTTTTATCATGATCATCATTATTATTTTATAAGAGCAATTGTAAGTTTACATAAAAATCATAAAAAACTACAATATTCCCATATTTCCCTGTCCCCACATAAATAAAAAGTTTTCTTTATTTTTAACATTTTGCATTAATGTAGTACATTTTTACAACTGATGGACAATATTAGCATAATTATATACTATTAACTAAAATCAATATTTTTCATTAGTTTCCACATTTTGTGTTTAACAGTTCAATGCATTTTTTAAATTTTTATTCTGATACCTTGTATACAGCCTAAAACTTTGTATAATAACCACTTACAAATATCCATTTGAATGGTGTAAATTATATACACAGAGTGTTTGAAAAAAGATAGGAACATGGCCAAGAGAAGAACCAGGCTTAGCAAATGGGACAACCTAAGAAATTCTATGAGGACAGGACAGAGAACCCACAAATGAGATGTTTCCTTTGGAGAGTAATGGGAACATGTAGAATAATGTTTATGCAGCTTCATAGCATTTAGTTATAAACCATAAAAGACCATGTTAGTTTTTAATTTGTATTCCACCTAGAACAAAGAAAGAAGGAATTCAGACTTTCTGTATTAGAGAATATCTAGTGATAGAATTTTATCAATTGGCCATTTTGGAAGAAAAAAATATAAGGGGGATGAGTATAATGGCTAAGTGTGATTGAAGTAATGTGAATTGAAGTCTAAATAGATAAGGAAGAAAATGAATGCAGTGAGGAATAAGCTAATAAGTAGAAAGTAGAAGGATCAAAGCAAGGTTTAAGTACAGGGATGTTTGGAGTAATTGCATTAAAAAAAAAAAAAACCTGGAAGGATATTTTAGGAAAAGAATGTCTGAAGGAGTGTGTCCATGGAATTGAGTGTCCAAGTGTGGCGACAAAAATAGGTATGGCCACATAAATAGGTGTCCAAAGTGAAATGAGGACCTTCATGTAGGATTAGAGGGCAAGAAATCATGGGTTTTTAGGACATTGATGCCAATGGGAATGCAAAGAGGGACTACATTAGACTTATTACTATCCTAGCAATGGAAGAGCTTGAAACATTGATATAAAGGCAGTGGTCACTAGAGGTTCTGAGGGGAAGGTGTGGGAAGAACATGTATAACATGGGGCATTTCGGGGATACTGGAATTCTTCTGAATGACATTGTAATGATGGATACAGGCTATTATACATTATGTGAAAACCTACAAAAATATGTGGTGCAAAGTATCAAATGTAATATGAACTATTGACCATGGTTAGTAGCAATGCTGCAATATGTGTTTATCAATTGTAACAAATGTATCACACTAAAAAAAGATGTTGTTAATGGAGGAAAACTGTGTGGGGGGTGGGGGGGGTATATCCCTATATTTTTAAAGTATCATTTATGTAATCTAAAGCTTCTTTAAATATTAAATTAAATTAAATTTTAAAATAAATCCATGAACCAACTTAATGGACATTAAAGTCTTCCAGGATAATGGCAAAAGTTGCAGAAGGTGATCAAATCTTAAAATCATGAAAAGGAGCCATTCAACAATTAGCAAATTGCAAGGATAAGAAAGGATAAAGAAGGACACAGCTGTAGCTGGATAGCAGAAACCTCTGTAAAGTAGTAATTGTCAGGAGATGGCAGTGACGGGTAAAGAGCATTCTGACCTTCATGGTTCATCCACATTGTTTTGTGGCTGAATGATAGTCCATTGTGTGTATACAGCACATTTTGTTTATCTATGTATCTACTGAAAGATCTTTGGGTTGTTTTACATTTTAATCTTTGTGAATATTACTGCTAAGAATATTGATGTACAAACATTTGTTTGAGTCCCTGCTTTCATTTCTTTTGTGTATACACCTTGAAGTTGGAATTCTGGGCCATAAAGTGATTCTATGTTCAACTTTTAAAATAAAAATACCCACCTTCAGATTTCAAGGTGCATAAAGTTCATTTGAAGAAGAAGCACTCACTAAAGATGGATTTAAGGGAAGTAGCATTTAAAGAAATAATTAAATTTTAGAAAGATAAAGGATCTGAAGAGAAATTTCATTAAAGAAGTGAAAGGTACCTTACAAGGCCCCAAGGAAGGTTTAGGGGGTGGCGAGCAGTAGGAGAATGGGACTGGGCCAAGGAAACACGGAGCTGTAAGTGGATGAGAGCATGGGAAATGAGAAATGACCAAAAGGAGCAGTTTGAATAATGGCAAACATGATAGGCATGAGATGCATGTTGGAATTAGCTCGCCAGAAGTTTTGCAGAACTTGTTTTGGCAGAAAATTTTGCAGAAGGGGAAGAATAAATTCTCTCTAGGAGACTTTCTAGTGGAGGTCTGTACACCTAAAGAAGCAGAGAACGCAGATTATTTTAGTTCCTAAAATTTTGAAATATTTAATAATTTCTTGCTTTTTGCAAATATTTTATATTTAGAAATGGAAACTGTGAAATTTATTTGTGAATTTAATGTTCCCAAGTTTGTAACTTTCTTGAATAGTTTAAAGGCAAATATTGTATGATCTTGTTTATATGATATTCCTAAAATAAACAAATTCATGGAGACCGATAGTACAGTACAGTTTACCAGAGTTCAAGACAGTGGAGGAAAAGGGGGAGTTATTGATTAATGGATGCAGAGATTCAGTTTGAGAGGATGAAAGAGTTGGGGTAATCGACATTGATGATGGTAACACAATATTATGAATGCAATTAATACAGCTTAACTGTAAATGGAAAGTGGTTAAAATTAAAAATTTTGAGTTTACATATGTACTACAATAAAAGTTAAAAAAAGAAACTATTTAAAGGGAAATTCAAATCCAGGACACAGATGTGTACAACCTTAGAATGTAAAGACTAGCAGCACTTATATAAGGAAAGAATAGGATAACATTAGAAGAGAATACATGATGGAAAAAATGGAATAAATCTTTTCTTATTTAGAGGAGACCATCCCAAAATATCTAACTACTGCTTAACAATAACATGAAGTAATAATGTAGACTTATATTTATAGAAAAAAGATAGAATTTTCCTTAAAAAAATATAGCTCCACAAAGAGTTATGGGGGTAGATAAAATGACCTGTCACTTTCACTAGTTAACAAGTCTAAACAAGAATATTCAAAGAAGGCTAAACAACTTTCCTCCACCAAACTTGTCCATAGACAGCCCTACTGAATAACATATGTTGTGATTTTTGTTCCCATAAAACAATCTGGTAACCCTTTTTACCGCTTTCCACATGCTATGTTCCATCACTGCAGGGGCATTGCATTATTTTTACTTGGCCTCCTTCACCTGGATGCTCCTTGAAGGCCTCTACCTCTTCCTCATTATCAAGAACCTCGATGTGGCTACCTACACCAGTGCAAGCAGATTCAGGAAGTGGTTAATGCACCTTTTTGGTCACGGGATCCCAATTGAGATCATGGCTCTGTCTGCAGGACTCAACGCCCATGGATATGGCATACCTGTGTAGTGAGTGTGACGCTGAACTTGTGGTTATGGAAGTACATACACCTGTCTACACATGAAATCAAGGTAAGGAACACAGGAACCTATTTGTTTGGACAGACATTATCATTATCATCATTAATATTGATATTGTCAACCATGATAGTAATAGTGATGGTGAAAGTACCTCTCATTTGCTATATTCTATGTCCAGGCTCGATGCTAAGCACTTGATAAACAGTAATCAAATAAGCACTCAGAACCTCCACTTGAAGTAAAGATTATCCTTATGTCCTCATTTAAAAGGTCAGGACAGTGAGCCTCAGTGAAGTTTGCAAGATCATATAGGATTAGTACCTATCAGACTGGTCTGCTTCAGTAAAGTGTGCTCTTTGCACTACATGCTGCTGCTACTATAAATCATTAGTTTCACAATATAAAGCAATTTACTCATATTCTTACATTTTTCTTCTCATCAATAT
>JAQZBX010061530.1:0-17083 GCA_029593785.1 Cabassous unicinctus
AAGATTCCACTCCATTCACGGCTGCTCACCTTGCCCTTCCTACAATAGCTCATGAGAGAAGCTGAGTGCTGGACCCAAATGATATGTTGAAATAGTTCTCTTCAAATGGAGGAGGAAAAGTCAAGTGGCTTTTATTGAGGGGAGACAAGGAAAAAGGAGCGGAGAGAGACAGAGATCCCTCATTTTTCACAGTCTCTGGAACAGGACTATTTTGGTTCTGTAATATTATTTCAGGTGGTTTCTCTTAGTACCTTGGGATATATATTGACACAAAAGCTTGAGCATATTTGAAAATATTTTTCTTACTGTTTTCTCACCTTTATTTCTTCTGAAGATTATTTATCCTGATTGAAAATTAAAATGTAATTTTTTTTTTTTTTGAGGTACCAGGGGCCAGGGATTGAACCTGGAACACCTAGTATGTGGGAAGCTAGCCTTCAACCACTGAGACCTATCAGCTTCCCTGAGTTGGTTTTTTCATTTGTTTTGCTTGTTCTTTGTTTTTGTTTTTTCAGGAGATATCGGGAACCGAACCTGGGACCTCCCATGTGGGAGGCAGGAGCTCAATCGCTTGAGTCACATCCGCTCCCACAAATGCAATATTAATAGCTAGCATTTATTAAGAGCATTCCTGTATTGTATGCCAGGCACCTTTAGACACTTTACATACATACCTTCATTTAATCTTTAAAACAACCTATCAAGCACAATTTCTATGAAGTATGCATAATAACCTATGAAGAACTTTGAGACTTTCCTGTGTAGTTTATTACTATCCCCATTCTTGAGGAAACTGAAGTACAGAAAGATTAATAAATTTCCCCAAGGTCACAAAACTAACAAATGGCAAAGCCAGGCTTCAAACCCAGGTTTTGAAACCAGAGTCTACGTTCTTAAACCTTGCCTCATTCTGCCTGAATTAGGGAATACTTCTTTTTCATTATCTGTTAATTTCACATACTCTCTCCCAAGTAATGTTCTAGCACTTCATTGTACTGCTTCAAGCATAGCTAAGAGAAATCTTGGTATTGTCTTCACTGTTTTAGTCTCAACCTCTTCTTGACTTTAGCCATGCTGACACATTTCTGAAATTAAATGCCAGCTCTTATATCTTTTGAACATGGCACTTTAAATTGGTTTCTTAGGAGGATCCCTAAGTCCCCTTCTAGACTGGGAGTCAGAAAAACTGGTTCTAATTCAGGTTATGCTCCTAGCTTGCTGTGTAAGACTTCTGATAAACTATTTAACTTCCCTCAAGCTCATTAGTATAACAAATTAATAAGATTGATAAATACAATAAATCAATTATTCCAAAGTATATTTCCACCTCAGGACCTTTGCACTTGCTGTCCTTGCTCTCTGGACTGTTCTTGACCCAGATGTCTGCACAGCTTCCTCCTTTACTTATTTCAGTCTCTGTTTCACTTACCAATGAGGCCTTTCCCAACTGAACTGTTTACAGTTTTAATCAACTTCCTTGTTTATTTCCCCCCATAGAACTCATTACTATCTGATATAGCATATATTTTACTTATTTTTTGGCTGTCTCCCCTCACTAGATTATAAGCTCAATGTGGGGAGGTATTTTGGTCTTTTTTCCACCCTCTGAGGTATGTGCAATGCTTCAATAAATATTTCTAAATGAATAAATGAAGTTCCCAACCATGAGAGGCCTGATTAAAAAACACAATACTGTCATGTGATGCTGCCCTTCCCCCATCACTACAGTCCCTTGTCCCCTGATCTCACACACTGGACCCTGGTATAGTCTTTATTGGAGGTCAGGAAAAATAATCATTTTGCTCAATTCATCTGTTTTTAGTCAGGATTTGTTTAAGGACTTTGAATGATGGAGCTAACCTGACCACTTTCTTTGGGTTGCTTTGCTCACAAATCAACAGAAGCCTTAGTGTAAGGTCAGAATCTCAATAGTGGCTCTGTCATTCCTTAGTCAATTAATAGTTATTGCACATTGACTATAAGCCAGATATATTTTGAGCACCAGCAAAGATCCAGATAAGGTACTGCTCTTGAGGAACATATGGTCTAGTCAGATAATAAATATATAAACAAATAAAGTAGTTAATTGTTGCTACGTGTAAGCACCATGAAGGAGATAAACCAGAGTAACTGGTAGAAAAATGATAACTGCATTACCCTGGTCAGAGAATGTCTCCTGAAGAGAAGAGAGAGACCAGAAGAAAAAGAAAGCAGGATTGTGAAGATCCAGAGGAAGATGCCAAACAAAGCTCTAAGGCATGAAGAAGTAGAGGGAGTAAAGGTCAGAAAGAATGGCTGCAATTAGAGAACGAGGAAAAAGTAGAAAGATGTAAGGTCAGATATAAGAACTGGCATTTAATTTCAGAAATGTGTCAGCATGGCTAAACTCAAGAAGAGGTTGAGACTAAAACAGTGAAGACAATACCAAGATTTCTCTTAGCTATGTTTGAAGCAGTACAATGAAGTGCTAGAGCATTGCTTGGGAGTGTGTGAAATTAACAGATAATGAGAAAGAAGTACTCCTTAATTTAGTCAGAATGAGGCAAGGTTTAAGAACTTAGACTCTGGTTTCAAAACCTGGGTTTGAAGCCTGGCTTTCCCATTTGTTAGTTTTGTGACCTTGGGGAAATTTATTAATCTTTCTGTACTTCAGTTTCCTCAAGAATGGGGATAGTAATAAACTACACAGGGAAGTCTCAGAGTTCTTCATAGGTTATTATTAACTTACCATCTGGTCTCTGTAAGTTACCACGGTCTTTTATATTAGTGAATGATGTACCTGATTTGCACTTTTTGAAAGATACTTTGTGTGGCGGCAGGGTTGTGCAGGGGGAAAAGGTAGGGCACGGAAACTGGTTAAGGCACTGTTGGAATAATTCATGTGGGAGATGGCGGTGACTAGATTAGAACTGTGGCAGTGGAAGTAATGAGAAGTGAGAGGATCTGGGATATGTATTGGAAGAAGAACCAACAGGATTTACTGACATGGTGGTTTTAGGATTTGAGTTAAAAAGAGAAAACAAGAACACCTCCAAGGTTTTGGGCTTGAACAACTAATAGATAGTTATGCAAAGTGCTTAGATGAGGGAAATTTAATGAGGTACAGACTTGGCAACTGATGGTGAAATTAATAGTTCTTTTCTGGTCATGTTAAGTTTGAGATATCTATAGGACATTCAAATGCAAATATTGAGAAGTCAGTGGGATGTGTGTGAATGGAATTTAGCAGAGGGGTCTGGGATAGCGATAGAAACTTAGTAGTCAACAGCATATAAATGGTGTTTCAAGTCACTGGATTAGATTGTCAGCCAAGGGGAAAGTGTAATTACCCAAGGCCTGAGCCCTGGGTATTCCAGTATTTCTTTAGATGTCAAGAAAATGAGGGGAAGCTTACAAAGATGGCCAACAGAAACAGTCAGTGAAGTAAGAAAAACAAGTACTGTAAGAAGCCAAGAGAACAACATGTTTTAGAAAGAAAGGTGTGGTCAAGCTGTTAAGGCCAAAAAAATGTTAGAGAATTAACCATTCACTGTGGCAAAATGCAATATTTTTGCAACCTCAAGAAGAACAATTTTAGTGTATTGGTGGGGGGATGAGAATAAAGTGGGATAGGGAGAAAAGGGGAAATAACCTGAAAATAGAAATGATATTTTTACAAGGATCAGAGAAATAGGGCAGTGGAAAGAGGCAGGTGTGGGGACATAGGAAGTTTTTACTTATACAAGAGGGGTAATATGAATATATGTTTGTGTGTTAACTGAAGCAATCAAGTAGAGATAAAAATGATGATGCAGGAAAAGAAGGGATAAATTCAGGAGTAACCTTTGAGGAAGTTCAAGTGGATGGGATCCAGAGCACAAGGGGAGGAGAGGCAGGAGCAAGTCCACTCTTTCTCTGAACTAAAGGATATATAGAATATGCAGAAATAGATGCCCATGGGTCAATGTCTTAGGTAATAGGAAACTGAGGAAGCTCTTGTCTGTTTTCATCTATTTTTCTATAAAATAGGAGGAAATGTCATCAGTTTAGAGTGCGATGGGGAGGAGATGTTGATTTTAGCAGCAAGGGAAAGGTTGAAATTATCACCTCACCAGAAGATGATAGGAAAATGAATTTACTAGGGAAGTGTATTGGATGCCCATTTAAGATTTATGGTTAAAAAACATGAATTGAGTGCAGTCATCCAGCCTGTGTGATTTTCTTCAGCAACAGTTGGCCACTGAAGTGTAGGATAGGGGCAGGTGGAAAGTTGAGTTTAACTAGATTACGGAATAGGAAAGAGTAAGACAAGAGAATTAAGGACATTTCTAAGGGTGTGATTCTAATGCTAAACCAAGCAAATTGAGCTGATTAGAAGATAAATAAGGACATGAGAAGGTGAAGGAGATTGCACAAGGCCTCACAGTTCTGCGGTCTTGCCCTGTAGCAACATTCAAGGCAGGATCTTTATATCCTCCTGACCACGTCTTTCTCAGAGGAAGGCCTAGTGACAGGTCCAGGCAGGAGTGTATTTAGGGCTAATCTGCACTGAGGCAGCCCCGGTCCTCTTCCTTCATATGGAAACAGGTTAGTATAGCCCAAGACATACATTGATATAAGTTCCCATTGGCCATCTGGACTCTTTCAGGTGCATCTTCCTCTTTACCTCCCAACAAGCCTGAAGGGCTTCGAGGAAAGACTAGCAGGCAACTATGATCCATTCATCAGAAGCTATTTTCCTTCTTGAATTAAAAATTTTCCAAGTGAATCCAGGATCAGAATCATCATTTATAACATTGACTGAAGGTAGCAAACATGGTTGCCTCATAAAAGTTAACAAGAAGAATTCTTCTGCATGAACATAATGTTAGCTGGCATTTAAGATAGAGTGGTTGAAGAGCTGTCCACTCCCAGGAACAGTAATGAAATACAGAAACATAACAAGAGCACATCTAACAAATCAATGGGCCATCTGTTTCAGTACCTGGTCTCCGGAGGTGACTAATCCTGGCTGCTTCTCAAGAATGTTTAGCCATCTCCTCCTGCCCTTCTCTTCCTGACCTAGCTTCCTCTCTTAAAAGATCATAATAAAAGCATATGTGCTGTAGAAAGCTTCTGGCAGCAGAATTTCGTCTGCACTGTGGTGAGTTCTTCTTTCACTTTTCCCTTCCTTCTGAAATACATAATTTATATATTTTTCAGGTCCCTAATCATCTGAAAGGGATTCTAACTGTAACCAGAACAGGAGATAACAGGACACACAAAGTCCTTGAGAACATCAAGTCTCATAATTGGGTCTAGGAATTCCTTGAGTACCCATCATGGTGGCATGTTCTTGGGTTTCAAAAAACTAATGCTTGTGGGTGAGATAAGGCCTCACCAGTGGTAAGAGGTGAATTTTCCACATAACAGAGCCTTCTCCTTTAAGCGACAAGAATTAAAATGTGTGTGTATGTGTGTACGCAATTTAACCTTTTCTTGAAGGCTTGGAGAACATCAATTACCCTAATATGCCAGATTATTTGGCTTTATTTACATCATCCCAGACTGCCTGATGAAAACAGTTTGCACCCCAGGTGATTTCCTGATAGGCAGCGGCCTCTCTGGACCTATATGGAAGAATAATTAGGTTAGGCCCATAAGAGGCCTATTTATGGGAGAAATCAAGATGTTTTCCAGAAAAGAAGTATCTAAAAAGAAAGTCAACACACACACACACACACACACACACACACACAAGAACCACAGACTGAGCTAAAAATTAAAGTGATGCAGAGTAGAACACCAAAGCTATACTATAGATTACCTTCTGCCCATCTCTCATAAACTCATCCCTGAATCCCAAGTCGGGGAAGCAACAGCAAAAGAATCAGTACAAACTCAGAAAGCTCTTTTCTTGACATCCATAACAGGTATAAAGGCTGAAAGGTGTTGGCAGTGTGGTGCTCACAGCTTCAGCAACGATGGCAGATGGAGTCTGCAGGGGTTGAAGTTGGCATCAGCAGCTTCCACAATGGGGGACCCAGCTCAGGAGTCTCTGACCACCGTGGAAACAGGGTCCTTGTTACACATTAACTCCTAAATATTGGGCCTCTGCAGTCACAGTCCAGGCCCTGGTGGGGAGCACCTGTAGCAGTGCTGTTTTGGGCATAGAGCTATGGGGGCACAGTTCCTGTATATGTCAAAGCAGCAAAACTCCCCCAAATTTCCCCAAAATAGGAAAAAAGGAAAATAGGAGACACCATATGGTAAGCCTAAGGGATTGGTTTATAGACAATATTAAGAGTTCCCTCCAGGGATTCCTACAACTACTTGGAAGACCATTAAGAAGGTACTACAGAAAAAGTGAAACTAATTATTATACCCTTGGTTTTTCTTTGGGGCTAGAAGAGTTTAAGGAACATTACCTTTGAGTCCTTGTATCTAGTTTTGTTGGTTTTTCTTCCCAAATATTCTCTATTGTTATTGTCGATGTACTACACTTTACAGTCTTCTCTTTTTAATTTAATCTTTCTATTCTGATTGGGTAGAGGTGGAATAAAATAAAGAAAAATAAACTCTAAGTAGGAGTGTGAGAAATTTTCTTATGAGTAAAGTGTGTGAACCTTAACATATAAACTTTGTCATATCCATTTAGCAATTGAGGTGTTCTTCTATTCCCCCTGGAGTTTAACTATTTTAGAACATTGTTGATGCCAAATAACTGAAATTCAAACAACTGAACTTTAACCATATTTATTCCTGTTTCTATTCCTATGTAAACCATGCTTCAAATAAATAAGATTTGGCTTGCAAATACAAACAAGTTTGATCTTTTCTTTTTCCTAAAGAAGAAAAATGAATTTAGTGTTTACTTTTGTTCGATATCTTTCTGATGCTAATTATTACTACATTTCATATTCATGAGGCCACTTTTACTCAAGAGTAATATTGAAAAGATCTAGCTTATAGATAAGTTGAATCAATTTTCAACTTATAAGTAGATCAAAAGTAGCTAGGTCTGTACACAACAAAGAATGAGCCCAAATGGACAGAGAAACAATATAGGGATGTTTTCTGAACAGGCATTGGTGACCACTAGTAGCACCAGATGGGCTGAATTTAAGTGTTGCTGATGGCTGATTTCAGTGAGCAGCAGGACTTTAAGGAAATGAGGGGAAATGTTTGACATTTATCACAGGGACCTAATTTGAACACTTAAGCAGCAATTAAATCACATTTATTGTTCAAGGTGCATGATGAACTATAATGTCAGTTATCAGAAATGTTCCCAACCTGGGCCATTAACCTTGAGTCAAATAAGGGGTTCTGGCTCTAAGCCCGATTGTAAATGTGATCAATCATGGAAAGACTTCATGGTCCAATTGAAAGAGCCTGGTAGCGAGATGTATATTTAAATTTGACTCTGTCACGTACATAAAGGACCCTCTTAGAGATGCCCTAAAGCAGTGTTTCTTAAATGTTAAATGTATATACAAATTACCTTGGGATCTTGTTAAAATGCAGATTGTGATTCAATAGGGCTGAGGGGTGGGATCTGAGATGCTGCATTTCTACCAGGCTCCCAGGCATGCATATGCTGCTGGTCCCTGGACCAACTTTGAGAAGCAAGCCCTGAGAGGATTATTGGTAGAACACAGGACAAGCACATGTGTGGATGAGAAAACACTTTGTAAACTGTGTATAAATACCACTTTACATTGAGTAACGATAGTTGGTGATTCAATTCAACTTATTAAGAAAATAAAAATTCCACTAGAACAAATTCTTAAGCAAAGTCTTATGCTTTTCCTTTTCAGCAAATCAAAAACAAAACTGGTAGGTGGAGAGGCAATACAAGAGGGATATTCACCCTAAACAATTTGGCTGAATTCTGACTGCTTTGAAAGATTAACAAAAACTGCCTTTTTCAGAAGTTTACAATTAGACCAAGTCCCAGATTAGTCCTCTAGATGATCTCATTCCAATCAAAATAGTAAATTATAAAGAGAAGGTAGAAGACAGTTGGTGCCAGGAACATGGCAACAGCAAGAAGGTATCACTGTGAGAGAAGAAAGTAAAAACTTAATGCAAGCTTTATAAGCACCCTAATTTCCCTAAGAGAAACTCCTTTTTCATTGGTGTTGGCATTTTTCAAAGGTATGAACAAGATCTACAAGTACAATCATTGATTTCTAAAGTGTTTCTGTGTTCTTGAATATTAAACAATTCCAAGTTTAAGAAAACAAACTCAAGCTCCAGCCCACAACATTTTTGCCAATATTTCATTATCATATGGTCAACTTACCGCACTACAAACCTAGATCACCAGCAACTAACATTATAGCACCTTACCCAGATAACGCAACACCTTGCTCAAATCCCACCTTGGGTCTCTTTAAAATCATTCTGGAGCCATCATTAGAACTCTGCTTCAAAGATGCCAAAAATTCATCAGACTCACCTTTACCTGATTTGTATACTTTTTCTTACTGCTTCTATCTCTGTTTATCCTCTCTCATCACAGGCAGCATCTTTCATAATCCAAATGCCGAGATATTCTTAAATAAACATGTATGAATGAAAATTTAGTTTGGTGCCATCAGAGAGAGGAAGAAATGATAAATGAGACTGAACTCAGAATAACTGCCAATGCATTCTGGCAGTACCATTCCTTTGAAAAACAAATTGAAAGTAAAACTACTAATACCAATTAGTAACTTAATTCCTCAACACAGTCAATACCAAACCATAAGGCTATTTAAATTCAAAGCAGCCACTGAGACTGAGAGTCATGGTTCTGAAAGCATTAAAGATGCAAACACTTGAGAAATATCTAGAGATGCCCAAACTGCTCTCGTGGTAGGAAATAGCACACACCTCCAGGTTGTTCCTT
This sequence comes from Cabassous unicinctus, assembly GCA_029593785.1. Classification (NCBI taxonomy): domain Eukaryota; kingdom Metazoa; phylum Chordata; class Mammalia; order Cingulata; family Chlamyphoridae; genus Cabassous; species Cabassous unicinctus. The sequence goes on from JAQZBX010061530.1 coordinate 8,855, forward strand.
CCCTAAGCCTTGGATAGATTGGGTCAGCTGCCCCAAGTGGGTAACCTCATAATTAAGTAATTCTTCACTCTCCAGTCGTTTCACGTAAAAAAACCTGAGGCTTTGAGGACGGTCTAGCAGCAGTTCCCCTCCAACAGAAACACTTGCGTGTTGCACCAGGAGTGGTTTTAAATGGTGGAGATAATTACTTAATTCAAGCTGTAGCAACTGGCCAAGTAAACATGTAGCAGCCAGGAAGCTATTAGCATGATTTTAAGGCAATTATTCCATTAGTGTTTAATAGACTCCAATTAGTCTTCTCTATAGAAGTTTGACTGCTTTTTTTCCTCTAAAAATTTTGCAGTGTTGAGTAATGCAGAAAAGTACCACAAGAGATGTTTTCAAATTCAGTTTTATATGTATGGATCTTTACAGAAACATAGGAAATTCAGGGGTCAAGGACTGGATGAAATATGCTGTTATGGATTTTTTTTTTTTTTACTCTGAAATATTAGGGGTGAGGAGAGGAAGCTTTGCAGGGGGGCGGTAAACACTGAGTAAAATATGAAGAGGGGCTGAGAAAGATGTGGAAATTCCCATGGTGTCCCAAATGCCATCACCTTTATTTTTCTACTTCAAGATCACCAGAATATCAAAGTCTCTGATCTCCACCTTTTCAGTTTGGAATCTAGGGGTCTCTGGAGAGAGAAGGAAAGTTGCCCAGTTCCTGCCAATGCCTGGTTAGAACTTGTTGCTGCTGAATCAACCAGATACAAATCCCAAAGCCTTTTCCTCCCAAATTCCTAGGAGATATTCCTTATGTTTCAGTTGCAGGGTCAGTTCACTGATCTGAATGATAATAGGTCATTTGCCTTCACTGATCCTTGGTTTTTCATCTGTAAAATGGCTGCTTCACAGGGTTTTTGGAAGGACTATGTGAGCCATGAGCTGGAGTACATAACAGAACTTGCAAAAAAGTATTTTAGAAATGTAAGGTAGATTTGGTATCCATCCCTCAGAACTAGCTATGTGAATTTAGCCTTCTTGACCTCCCCACATACCTGGAGAGTAACCTACAGAAGGCTGGCATAACAGTCTTCACCCTTCTTACCTTCTATATGTACGGAAATGCTCAGATTAGACTGTGTGAAACTAGCTGTCTAAAATCAAATAAAAATGAATGAAGAAAAGAGGTTGGACCATTTTTGGAAGTCAGAGTGGAATTTTGCCAAGGAAGTTGTGTACTTTCTACCGTCTCCTTCAAAATCCTCAGGCTCACCCAGGTAGCAAGTGCGGAGTGGAGAAGATGGGTTGTTCTTTTACTTGGAGATCCCTGAGCCCTTGGAAAGCCAACTCTTGAAGAAGGGCAAAAGGAGACAAACCCTTCAGGAAACCTAGTCCAAAGGGCAGCCTGTGCCTGCCATAGCCTCAAGAATCCAGTTGATTAACGGCCATTGATTTGAATTACAGATCAATTCCAGCCCTGTTACTTGGATCCTCTTGGAATTTTCAAGAGAATCCTTGTTTTCTGTTGTTGTTTCTCTCATCCCCCTCTGTCGCCCCCAGTGGCTTAGAGATAGTGCTGGATGGGACAGATCAAGAGGAATCAGACCTGGAGGTTGAACTTGATAACCAGGCTTAGCTGTTGGGGCAGAGGGGCGACTACCAATCAGCAATTTGCCCTTCAGCCAGGTCCTGGAAGAATCAGGTGTTTGTTCCCACAGCCTAAGTGCATAGCCACATTGGTTGCGAGGTTTGTCCCTGTCCCCAGCTGTCAATGTTGTAGGCTACCCTGAAACGGCCCTCCCTCCTGGAGAAATGATCTGGAGGCTGATGCGCGCTCCAGCCCCAGAAGCCTGCGGGGTCCTGGCCCAAGACGCCTCGCCATGCTGAAGCCTTTCAATCCCTCCGTCTGTTCCTCGCTTAGTCCAGGCTTCCTTCCTTCTAGGCTGTCTGGACACCAGCGCAATAATCTTTTCTCCACCATAGCCCTGCTAACCCTACCTCTCCGCCGCTGCTCTCGCAGGTTCCGCTGACCGACTTCTGTCCCGAGCAGCTAACATACTGTGCGCAAGGGTTTGCTTCCCTGACCCGGGCACTAAGGCGCCCTTGGGCCAGACTCCGGACAGTGACACCCGGCGGGGCCCTCCGGTCCACGCAGAGAAGGAAACGGTGCCTTCTGCCCCTCGCCCCCCTTCAGCTCCGTCTCAAGGGCAGCGATCACGCCGTCGCAGGTCCCTGAACTTTCATCACTCCTGGGGAAGCGCTTTGTCTCTTTAACGAAGCCCGGGGACGAATATTAATGATTGGGGTAGATTATACCGGAGAAACCTACCAAAACCACTCTTTTCAGTGTTAGGGAAGGAGCCCGACGTCCGCGCACTGGAGCCGAGCCCCTAAGAGAGCAGCTTGCGCTCAACGCGCACGGTCACCCCACATACCCAGAAATCGCCCACCAGCCTCAAATCTGCAGGGAAAATCGTGGGAGCTTCTCCCATGCTCCAGCTTGCGCATACAGCCTGCTTCAAAAGCCCTGGGGGAAGCAGTCACCTTGACTCCAGGCTCCACGGTCCCCAGTGGTTTGGGAAACGCCGGGAAAAAGCGGGAGGCTCCAGGCACGCGCTCGCCTGGCCGGAGACCCAACCCTGGAGGCGAGTTTCGCTCCCGCGGGCATCATGGCAAGTTACCACTTACAGGCAAAATAAAGCAAGGTGGGGCAGGTGAAGCGGAGCCGACCGCCCCGCGGGCAGGCTCTGCGCGCTTACCTGGGATGGCTAAATTGGTGAGGGGGATGCTGTGGATGCTCTCCGGCAGAGTTGCCATCCAGTCGGCGAATTTCAGCTCGTTCTTCCCCTGAGACGAGGCCATAGTGCTGGTCGGCGTGCCACGCGCTGCTCCCCGCACTCCTCGGGCTGGCTGGCAGGCTGCTGCTGCTATCCAATGTTTGCTCCAGCCCGGCTAGAGTTTACACTCCGCTCTGCGCCACACCCACAGGATGGCGCAGACGCATGCTAATTTTAATAATTATTCAAAACACCCCATGCTCCCTTAGTGCCTCCGCCAGACTCCGCCTGAGCTTTTGTTCCTGACGTCCGCGCTCAGCTCTCAGCTCTCTCCCCTCCCTTCCAGACTCCCTCCTCCCCTTTTATCCCTCCTTGGCGTCTCTGCCTTTCCTCGCTGTACTTCTGCTTCCTGGGCTGCTGCTGCTGCTGCCGCTTTTATTTTTTTTAAACTTGGTCCCCTAGCTGCTTTACCCGTGGTCTTGTGGTCTTGCTCTGCCCTAAGATATGACTTCCCGGTCTTGTTTGTATAAAAGACAGTCTTGTGGTTGAATCTAAAATCTTAGTCGATTTTGGGATATTACCTCCTGGGAAGCTGACTCTCATGATGGCTTTCAGGACATTTCCATTCTTACCAAGGAGCTTTCCTTTTTTGTAAGCTACAACAGGTTATGCCTCTTCCTCAGTCAGAACCTACAGACCTGCTTATCAGGAAATGGTGGTCTTTATTGACAAAGATCCACTTTGCCTAATCTTTGGCGTATTTGACAAGTGGAGTGTCAGCAAAGGGCAATAAATTCTAGGTGGTTTTTATTTAATCCCTGATCTCCTGCTCTAGACATTTCAAGGTAAAGAAGCACTTCGGGCCCTTCATTTCCCGAATCATAAGAAATATATATTTCCTATGGAGAAGGCTGCCTCTGTCCTGTTATTTCCATTGCACTCAGGACAAGGCTCAAGCCTGACCTGAAGCTAAGAAATTCACCACATCTCCCAGTGACATGCTGTAATCATTGCCAGTAGCATTTGGTGGCACTTGTTTGGCATTATTCAAAATGACCCATGTGATGTCTGAATTTTCATTCCTTGGCAGACTAGAGAGATGTGCCTCTCTCAAGAGAAATCAATCATTGAGTCTCCAAAGAACTGTTTTGATCCACCTGCTCTCAGATGAGAAAGAGGAGAAAAATCAAGCCTTAGAAATGGGATGAGTCCAGTGGTGGCATAAGTAGGAATGTGTAAGCAATGAACTGAAAATGTGCTGGTCTTTGCAACCAAGAGATTGTAGATGCAATGAAGAGACCTCTGTTCTTTCATCCAATGGTGTGTAAATCCTTCTTTTCCTAAAGTAAATTCAATTAGGTTGGGGAACTGAAAATCAAGGTAAGAGAGAGAGCTGTATAACATAAGAATAATTATTTCATTTTAGTAAATCATTTAGCATTTTTAAAAAAATGAAAGTCTGGCTTATTTTGTTCAAGAATTTGGAGCCCAAAGAATATACATTCCCAAATGGGGACCAATAGGAGAAAGATGGAGAGAAGAGAGAGAATGCCTCATCCTTATAATCAAATATTCCTTTCCCACATAGAATCAAATCCATAGCCTCAGGAAGACATGGTAGGGTTATCTTTAGGATTGAGAAAGAGTTGTTCTAGGATTTTTTCCAAAGTAAATCTTATGTCATATTAGCTCTAGTAGACATTAGATAGCCTTTGGATAGTTGAGAATTGAGTTCACTGTAGGATTCTTGGTCAAGAGACCTACAAACACCACTCTTCTGGATAACACTGGTGCTCTGTGGACATCATTGCAGGGCAATGAGGAAAGCTCAGATCTGGGGGTCAGTGGCTCTGTCTTTGAGTAGTTTGGGCAAGACCTCTAGTCTCTGTCAGCCTGTTTTCTCCATTATAAAATGCCAATAATAACTCAGAAGTGGGTAGTGAAGATTTCAGGAGGAATATTAGGAAAATGCTTTGTTAACAGCAAGTCATCATACAAAATTTGAGGTTTATGTTCATTGGTGTCTAGCTATGTGGTTCACTGTTGCACACTGTCTCTCTCCCTCTTTCCCTTTTCTCTCTATCTCTGCCTTTTCTATCCATATGAAGTAGTCATTTTCAAGAAGATGAGGTAATTATTGAATCTTGAAAATATTTTTAATTAGATCATCAGGAAAAATGCTCTCTTCAAGTGTATTGAGCTTATATGTCCCTGAAAAAAAAATTGAAGCATTTGTTAAAAGTAAAACCACCTACGGGGTGGAAGAACGTTCTCTCTATAAAGAATCATACATTGAACCTTTTGGTAAAGCAAACAAATAATCCCTCTTCCATTTTATCTGCTTTGAATTTTAAGATTTTTAATGTATTGGTTTAGCATAAGGCAGCACATTCCTATAAATGCTACCCACTAGAAAAGACAGGCCTGAAAGTTGGTAGTTCTGAATTCCTTTTCCAAACTTGTAATCAATATTTTAGGCAATTTTACGACCCAGTTTCCCCACTTTTTGGCTACCAACTTTGCTAACCCTTACTGAGTGACATAAGGTAAATTGTGTCCTATCCCTGGGCTTTTAGTTTTCCCATTCACATTCTAGACACTGCTACTGATCTATAAGGCCTCTTTTGACTCATTTTCCTTTTGATTCTTTCTCATACATATAGCTGTTGGAAATAGCAAGAGAAGGAATGTAAATATTTCCCTTTAGTCTAGTTTCTTTACCCCCAGGCAGCTAGCTCAGGCTATGGATCAACATTTTCATCCCCACACCACAGATGAGAATATACTAATGATTCTTCATTGGGGTGGTGATAGTAGCTGACCCCTGAAAATCAAACTCATTTAAGCGTTAATGAAAGGGGAGAAATGACTAATTGCAGTGGTACTATTAAACTTATTTGTGTAATCTTCAGCTGTTCATCAAATCCACACTATACACAATATATGAACATTGCTACCCATATGGACCTTACTTCATATCCTCTTCCACTCTTAAATATATGTGTCTCTTCACTACACATTTTTTTTTCAGTAATTCATCATCTTTCTTAATTGTTGGAGAGATATATGTTTTATTTTTCAACTAAATTTATTTTGACTTATGTTCTGAAAAACAAGAATTCCTACAGAACAAAAAGCATAAGAACACATTTCAACTTTATAATATTTTAAAAGAGGAATTCTTTAAATCAATTCAGCCAAATCATTGAAAGCACAGTATTTAGAAATATACATTTATGGAGTCAAACTTAAAGAAAACACACAAAAGGGCAATAAATAACCTTTGTAAAAATTAAGTAAAAATAATCAGTACTTTTTAGACCATTCTTTCTAACCTCTACTTAGATAGTCCATCCAAAGAACTTTATTATATTTTAAATACAAAGATGGGTTTTGTACTTCAAAGTGATAAACCCCTCTTCCTTCCACCATTTTAACCCCTGAAAGTGTCCAGTCTTATCCTTCCTCCCCTTCACCAGATATACACTTTACAGACAGGCCAAAAATAAGCTAAATGACACTAGCTGAAAAGAATCTAGTGGTTGGGATCACAGGCTGTGAAATCTGAAGGCCTGGATTCAAATCCAGACTTTACCAGTTAATTAGTATGTATTTCTTGGTTTCCTTATCTGAGAAGTGTAAAGAATAATTATCTCCTACTGGAAATGGGGAAATGGAAGACTCTATGAAGCTAAAATGAAGTAAGGAATTTAAAGTTGATTGAACAGAATGGGAGTGCAATGAACTATAGCTCATTGTTATGTCTCTTTGCTCCTACCAAGTTTTTATTCATGCTGATAACTCCACAAGAGATGTGCTTTCATACCTTCATCTTTGTAAATCCTTCCCACTTGAACCAATTCCTCCCTGAAACCTCCTTTACTATCCATAAGTAGAAGTAATCTCTCCTTTGCTCTGACCATTCATTGCAGACTATTTATAGCTATCTTTTTGTATGTGTCGAATTCTCTAGCCACTTTTAAAGCTCCATGAGGACAGGGATGGGGCTATTTCACAACCTATATTGTCTCTCACAGTGCCTAAGACATTATAAAGGCTCCATATAAGCATTAATTTACTCTCTCATTTCATAAATATTTATTGAGTACCTATTGTGTGCCAAACTCTGTCCTAGAGAAAGAAGATAGAACAGTGAGTCTCTGGCCTCACTGAGTTTATATTCCAGGCAAAAAGTGGCAAACAGCTTAATGCTTGAATAAATAAATGACTTTGTTGTATCTTTTACCTTACTGGCCAACGGCATGCTTTAGCATTCCTATTTTTTAACACTTCACTAAGTGCTAAAGCACCAGACTTACAACTTAATTTTTAAAATGTATATTGAAAGAATAATTGGCTCAGAATTGTTTTGCCTCTTGTCACTGTTTCCCCTCATCCTCCCCATTCCTACTGCTATCTTGGTAAAGTCAGTGGTGATACTTGAAATAACATAATTTACTCTTCTAGAACATCAGGGGCCATTACTAGCAAAATTCTTGATTTCTCAGGGCATAGTATTTCATGACCTTGTGGGTAGACTGGAAAGGAAGAGGGAGACTGCTCCTTTATATCCTTGTGTAGAATCAGAACAATCCCGGAACTGTTCTACTCAAACTGATAAAAACATATGATCAATGATCCTGTTGGAAAGAAATGTCCATACTTGTTTTATCCATTATAGAGTTTCCATTGTAACCATTTTGTAATCAATTACACAAAGGGTAATGGCTACTAGGAACACACTTGAAGTTAAACAACTTAGGTTTCTTACTTTTGGCAATGAGGGAAAATGAGCCATAGGAAATCTCCATAAGATGGGGTTAGACACAATTTATTATAGGATGATTTTGAGGTAAGAACAAGGAAATGGACTTTCACTCTGATTGGAAGTGGGAGTCAGGAAGTAGGGATAATTCTAGACTGAGCACCTTGATATATCTTTTTTTTTTTTAAAGATTTATTTATTTTATTTATCCCCCTCCTTGCTGCATGTGCTGCTGTGTCCATTCGCTGCGTGTCTTCTCTGTGTCTGCTTATCTCCCCCTTGTTGTGAGGTCCTGCCGCACCGGCCTGCCCTCACAAGGAGGCGCCAGGAAGCGAACCCGGGGCCTCTCATATGGTAAACGGGTGCTCTATCCATTGCGCCACACCCGCTTCCTGCTGTGAGGTTGCTGCATCAGCCCACCACACCACTCAGGCCGGTGTGCCCTCACAAGGAGGCCTCGGGACGCGAACCCGGGTCTCCCATATGGTAAACGGGGGCTCTATCCACTGAGCCACACCCGCTTCCCACCTTGATATATCTTATACAGAAGGAGGAAAGACTAGACTGAGTTGAAGCTGTAATTGGTAAAAATAAAAATAAAGCAAAGCAGCAGTCACTTATATTAGCCAGAGTATATTAGCCATGGTATGTTTGGCCATTTTTGTGGCTTGGACAATATTCACGTTTTGTCTGTTTTCAGAC
>JAQZBX010061531.1:0-17085 GCA_029593785.1 Cabassous unicinctus
CAAAAAAAAAAACCTTGTTGGTTTAAATTGAAGTGACAATGCAGAAGAATATTCTGACTCCCCTCTGATCTTCTATGAGGCCGGTCAGGCTAAGTGGGGAGGTGGTGGGGATGGATAACAGAAAATGGAGACAAATAGGAAAGAGGAACAGAATTAAATGCGGTTATGGTCATTTTCTTTACCCAAACGAATGCACGGTGTATGCAGAGCTGTTAAGATTAGCATGCAAACAAAGCGGGTGAGGACAACTGCTAAGGGGGAGAATGAAGTCTGGTGGGTCTGTATAAGCAGTAGGATGGCTATGTTTCCCTGCTCCCCTTTGTTCATGAGAAGGAAGCAGGGTCACATCAGCCCCTCAAAACTTTGTATATATGAAAGGAGAGACGGAGGAAAAGAGAGAGAATTGCCTGTTCTAGGTATGGGCCCATCTATGCAGCTATGCATGCGCCTAACATTTTCCAAATTACTTACCAGTCCCTCAATGCCTTTCCCTGAAGGCAGGGAAGTCATCTTATTCATTTCTGTCTCCTTAACAACCAACAACTAGCTCAGCTCAAGAATTGTAGAAGTAATAAATGGATGAAGGGTATATACCAACGCAAACACTGTCCCACCACCCCAAAACTCACATTGTTTAAGAAGCTGTTGATAACGGGTATGAGGTTTCTGTTTGGGATGATGGGAAAGCTCTGGTAATGGTAGGTGGTGAGGGTAGCGCAACACTGTGAATGTGATTAGTCCTACTGAAGTGTATGCTTGGGTGTGGTTGAGATGGGAAAGTTTATGTTGTATATGTATTTCCACAATTTAAAAAAATGCAACTAAAGAGACAATGACAATTATATGCAATACATAATCCTGAGTTAGATCTAATAATGGAGGAGAAAAAGATCAAAAGGACATATTGGGACATATGAAAAAATTGAAATATAGAATGTAAGAGGTTTAGAAAATAAATAGATGGACAGATGGACGGAGGGATAGATGGATCGAGAGAAAGATCAGGCAAGTATGGAATAATGTTAAAAGATGGTGGATCTGGATATCTGGGTGGGGGGAATGTTAGGGTTTTTTTGTATGCGTTTTGTATTATTATTATAATTATTATTTTAAGGAGGTACCTGGGATTGAACCTGGGACCTCATGCATGGGAAGCAGGCACTAAATCACTGAGCTACACCTGCTCCCTGGGTTTCATATTATTTTTGCAACTGTCCTGTAAGTTTGAAATTACTTCAAAATAAAAAGTTTTTTTTTTTTTTAAAGAATAAGCTTATGGTGATTCTCAGGATTTCTAACATTTGAAGTGAATTTCTGGGCTAGTGAGGTCCTGCCTCGGGATATACCCTTGAACTAAGAGTTCTTGTTCCTCCACCCTAATCCTTTTGAGCCTATGCACCAGTGGAGAGTGGGGGGAGGTCTGGTATGAGCTCTGGGGGGTATCCTTATGATGGGGACTGTACCCAAGGCTGTCTCACAGTCACTGAGTGCCTAGCAAACCCTGTATTCTACCTCTACCCCCACCCCTAGAGGCCTCATCCTGCAGCTGGGCCTTGGATTGTTTCTTCCTCTTCTTTTCCAGCTTAACCCTTCTGACCTTCTCCCTACCCCACACAGAGGCTTAAAGTTCAGTACTTCCCTGCATCACTGCCACCCACACTGCCTCCCCCACTCCCGGCCCCTGCTATTCACTGATCTCTGCCCACTTTCCTGAGGGATGGTAGAAGGCAGGGGGGTTGGAACACAGAAAGAGTACTTGGGAGTCATCCCATAAATCCAACCAGGTACATCCTTTAGAGAGGATTCTGGGAAGATCTGTAGAAAGGTGGCTGAGACTGCAGAACAGGTTTCGAGAAGACTAGCTAAAATGGGGGAAAGCAGGCTGAGGGGACAGAAAACCAATCCCGTTGCAGGCCTTTAGGGACTTGACATGAGGGGATTCTGGCAATGCATCCCTGAGCATCAACCCCAAGAGCCAGCCAGTAGGGGGCATCCAGGCTCCTCCACCAACCGGCCATAGATGACCTGAAGGTGCTACACTAGGGTCAGCCAGTCATCAGCCCTGCCCTGGCATCACTTAGACAAGCAGGGCACCCCCCCTCCCTCCCCCAACCCTTCCTGCTCACGGTGACTTCCTCCTTCAGGACCACCTGTGATTCTCACTTCCACCTCATGTTATCTATGTATAAGTGCTGGTGAGCAGTGGCAACAGCTCCCCAGGCCTAACGGGGATTGAATAAGAGAGCATGCAGTCTCAGGAATGGAGTTACACGGAGACATTTCCTGGTGAGAATGAGTGTGCAGCACTGGGATCAGAGTCAGGAGAGAGTGTGGCCTTCCACTTTTGTGAAGGTCTCAGGGGAAGGAGCTCTCCTGGGTGGATGCTGGGGAGCAACGGGCATGGGGTCTGCCTATGGGCATCTTTCATCTTCGCTGAGGTGAACTCAGAGGGCAGTGGTCTCTGACGTTTCTCTGGAAGGGTCTGGAACACTGGGGTTCAAGAATGATCAAGTGACTCACTGGTGGTGGGTGATGGGGTGACTGGAAGTGGGGCCCTGAGGACAGCGGGGGTGGGTTTACATAAATGTCAGCGCCTGTGGTGAAGGTGCACATACCGGGAGAGGGGTGGAGGTAGACACAGGGCTGTCCACATGGCTCAGGTGTGCAAAAGGCTTGGCTGCACCCCAGGACTCCAGGTAGCGGGTCATCAGTAGTGATGGACGCATCTTGGGGCCCTCAAGGGAGGACAGCAACCCTCCTGCAGTGCCCTTTTCTTCCTCCTCCTTGGCCTGGTGCGTAGGAGGGCTGAGAGTAAAGACCACAGATGCTTCCCTTTTCCTCCCCCTCCCACTAGTTCCCAGGAACTCAGTCTCTGGCAGAGAAGAGATCAGGCCTGTTGGTTAGGGAGTGGTTTGGGGAGTATCAGCCCATGGAGTCCAGGCTGTGCTTTTACCCGGGGATCGATGACCAGGTAGGTAGGCTCCCCTAGCTCCCGAAGGTATGGGTCCCGGTGTTCCATGGTTGCATCTTCCACAGCGTAAGCCCCTTCCAGCAGGGCCAGGGTAGCCCCAGTGATGTGTACTCGTCTGGAAGGTGGGGGCCATGGGAGTCAGGAGGGAGGGCCTCCAAACTGTTCATTTCTTTCAAGGACCATTCTTGAAGGGCTGATTTCAAGCAAGACCCAGTGCTGCAAGAGGAGCCTCCCAAGTCCCCTGCCTGCACCTCTCCAACCCCCTGAGCCCCACATGGGACTGGCCTCAGTTTAGGGCCCTCTGAAAAGGGAGGTAGCAGGTGGAAGGCCTGCTTGGCCTCCTCCTCTTATAACCTGCCTAGGGCCCCAGGTCGCACCCTGGCACGCCACCCGCCTCCATGTGGTTGGCCAGGGTGACATCATGGGACCAGACATCATACTGCCACTTCTGCAGGCCGATGACTCCACAGAGCACGCTGCCCGAGTGCACGCCCACGCGCATGTTGATGTCCACACCGGTGGCTGCCCGGAGTTTCCTGAACGAGGTGAGAGTGAGGCTGTCTGAGTCTTGCCTTCAGGCCCACCCATGCCACTCACCCTTCCTCAAGGAGAACCTCCACCCCCCTGCCTATCCTTCTCCCATGTCCCTCCCTCAGTACCCCTCCTGCCCTGACCCGCAGAGCTGACCTGATGGCCCTGCACATGTCCAGCCCCATGCGCACACAGTTGATGGCGTGGTCTGGCAGAGAGAGCGGTAGCCCCGAGACACAATAGTAACAGTCCCCCAGGATCTTGATCCGCATGCATTCATGCTCCTGGAAGTGTGTGTGTGCATGTGTGCTCACTCATGAGGGAGCACCTGATCAGAGGCCAGAGGAGGCAAGAGAGAACTGGGAAAAATGGGGAGCCAGTATGGCATTCCCGAAGAAATTCCAAGCTTAGGAGTGCCTAGGAGCACCTTCTCAATTTTGGAGCTCACTTAACTTGACATGGGGCTGGCTGAGGTGTCTTTCTCAGAAGGGTTTTCTAAGGGTTGGGATGTCTGTGGCTGTCCCCAGTTTGGCATGTCTGGAGGGCATATAGAAGGAGCCTCAGGACTGAGGGGATTGGGGGGACTTAAAATTAGATTGTTTGGGGACATCCCTGGGTATGAACAGGTGGCTAAGGTGAGGTAACATAGAGTAGACATTTCTCTTGAAAGGACTTCCCTGGGTTAGAGTACCTGAAAATCTCTTTAGATTTTACTGTATTGTCCATAGACACCCACGTTTGTGGTCTGAGGATATTTGGGGGCATTTGGAGCACCCCTTGCCGGTGCTCATCTGGGGTGATGTTGTAAGGTCTCTCGAGTTTAAGGTGTAGGGCAGGTAGCCCCCAAATTAGGAATGCTTGAGGAGTTTCCTACTTCTGTTGGAGTATCTGGGAGTCCTCATGGGCTCCAAAGTGGTACTGGCATCTTATAAGGTAGGGGTTTGGTTGGAAGGGGCTACCCAGGGCGGGAGTATTTGAGGGTCCCTGGATGGGGAAGGAGGCCCCCACTGACCTTGGCAATCTGGTCAAACTTGCCAAAGAGCTCATTGAGCATGAGCACCAGCTCCTTGGGGGAGCACTCACTGGCCAGCCGCGTGAAGCCCACGATGTCAGCATACAGGACGCTGGGCGGGGTGGACTGTGTCAGTGGGGGTGGGTATCTCAGCCTATGGCCTCCTCCCCTCCCACTGTCCTTCCTTATACCTGACTCCCTGGTGCCTTTTAACATAGAGGCTGTGGAAGTTGTTGGTGCTCTCAGGTCGTGAGCCCTGTCCAGCCTGCAGCCGTGCCATGATCTCTGCCTTCATCTCTCGGGCCAGGTAGGCAGGAAGGATGGACAAGAGAAGGTGTTCCTGGGGAATATCACTATGAGCATCAACCCTCCTGCATCCTAGAACCAGGGACTCCAGCACCCCAAACCACCCAGGAGGTGCTCTCCAGGATGCCCCCCCCCAAGTCCTCCCCACAGCACACAGCTGGCATCCAGCACCCCATCCTACACTTTTCACTTTTAGGGACTGAATTCTCAGCCAGGACACCCAAATTAGAGTCCTTCATTTAGTATCACAACATTCTAAAGCACTTCCTCAAGCTTCAGCTTGTTTGAGCCTCATAACAACCTTCCAAGGTGGACATTAGGGCATTTTACAAAGGAGGAAATAGAAGGTCAGGTGACTTCCTCAAAATCACTCAGCTTGTCAGGCAAGTCGGGTTGCTAGCTCCAAACAGCTCCTCTGTCGCAGCCCTTCGCCCGCCCCCGCCTCCCAGGGCTGGCTAACCTGGTGCTTCTTCTCAGTGTCCAGTCGCCGGCGCGAGTGCAGGGAGCTGAGCGCCTCCCGGAACGTGGCGCGAAGGGCGCGCTCCATCAGCGCCTTGTGGTATGCTCCCGCCACGTTGCCGCACAGGAACAGCACTGCGTTTGCCAGCAGCTGTGGGTGAAGGCCGGCCTCAGAGGGCGTCGGACCAGGGTGGGGTTGGGGGTCGGGACTATGTGTGCTGCCGGAGTTGGTCGCAAAGAGGGGGTAGAGAGGACGTGCCTATACAGTTAAAGACCAGACTACTGCGGGACAGGTGGTAGCCTCACTGTGTAGTCCCTACAGGCGCTTCCCCTCCCCATGCCCCTGCTTCAGACCCTTGGCTCTGCACCAACATGGCCTCTTAGGTCTAGAAACCTTTTCATGTGCCTTTCCTCGGCCTAGAACACCTCTCCAGCATTGTCCACCCCCCACCTCCCAACACAAACACACAAAACAAAACAACAGCAAAACCCACAAAAGCACCCAAAACCTAAAGCCCAGATTTTACATTCTCTGTGACGTTTCCATCATACACATCTATCCCTACCACTCTGGTCCACGAGCTCCAGGAGGGCATGATCCGGTTCAGTCTGTATCTGTGCCCCGCACCCAGCCTTGCGTCTGCCCTGGAGTCACCGCTTAGCAAAAGTTTGGTGAGCGCCCAGACGAACCAACCAACTAGCGCGCCGCGGCAGGGTCGGCCCTGGCTGCAGCCGGTGCTTGTGCGTAGTCACCTGCGGCAACAGCGCGGGCCGCGAGTCGGGCTGCGGCCCAAGATACAGTCCGAGGACCAGCAGGTGCGAGAGCGACGAGGCGAGGCCCGCGGCGGCGGCATCCCGCATGCCCAAGGGCAACATGGCGTACACGGTGAAGATGACGAAGAGGAAAAAAGACACCTGGGATGGGGAGTGGGGAGACGCGGGAGCTGCAGGCCGTTGCGGAGATGCTCGTGGCCTGGGTGCGGGGCCGAGGCCTCGGCAGCCCCCGGCTTCACCTGCCCCTCTTCTCACCTGGTCCCAGGCGCTCACCACGCCCCCGGTGAACAGGAAGCCGTGGCCTAGCGCGAGCAGCGCCGCCCACACTAGGCCCGACAGGGGACGCGTCCAGCGCTGCAGTCGCCGCTCGCGGGAAGTCAGGCCCAGCAGCAGCAAGCAGCCTCCCAGCGCGCACAGCACAGTGGTCAGGAAGCCCGGGTCTGAGGCCAGCCCCTGTGCAGAGGGGCACGGGTGACAAAATCGGATGGGGAGTTTGGGGTGCTGGTCAGAGGCGAGGAGGAGCAAACTAAGTAGAGGAAGAGCAGGCAGCCCCTCAGGCCAGTTCTTAAAAGTGTCAAACCCTTGGCTGAAAAGGAGGTGGGGCACCTCTGCTTGACGCTCATATTAGGTTGAACCATATGAAATTCCCGATATTCTACCGCTTTGATCTACGGAGTCCCATTTCAGACGGTTCAACCTAATATTTCGCTTGCACGCCGCGGCAGCATTTGAGCCTGGGACACGGACCTTGAAGATACGCCTCCATTCCCATCTTAGTCATTTGTGAATCCATGACCTTTTTAAGCCTCAGTTTTCTCATGGGTCAAAAAGCAGTCATAGCTCCCGCTTAGGATACCGGAAGCGAGTGAGAGAGCCTAGAAAGCACTTAGGAACAAGTGTGTGCACATCTGGCCAATGAGCTCGGGAGATTCCCGGGCCCCGCGGCACGCGGCGCGAAGCTGCGGTCGGGCAGTAGGGGGCGCCCGGGGCCCGCCCCCGCCCCTCTCTCGCTGCCCAGGGCGGCGCTCTCACCACCTGCCTCCGCTCCCGCCTACAAGTCCCGCCGCGGTCCCCGTCCTTTGACTCCACTTCTTCCCGGACTTCGGGATGAACCAGCAAGGATTGGATTGGTCGCGCCTAATGATTTTCCCACTTTGCCTCCGAGGAGTGGAAAGAAAACTGGGAGCAGGATATTTTTAAAAATGGATTTGAGGACCCCTATCTACCTTTGGAAATGGGTTTATTTTAGGATTGAAATGAGAGCCGAACGGAGGGTGCCTTCCGGGAGTCTGTGGGTACAAACTGCCCCACAGGCCCTAAAAAGGAGAGAAAATCAGGAAATAAATTCCCCCGGGGTCTGAGTGGAATTTCCACCCTGGAAAATTGGAAAATCCGGTGTTGGATTTATCTTAGAACCAGCAGATCACAGAAACTTGTGAAGTCTGCCAGAACCCGTAGATAAATTAGAAGCGTCTAGGGCTCAGCTACCTCTCTGTGCAGACCTAGAGACTGTGGTCCAGAGAGGTGGAGCGACTTGCTCAGGGTCACTCCAGTTCGAAGCAAAGCTCAAAACTTCTTTCCTAGATCCCAGTAAAGAAAACACGTCGAAAAGAGGAAAGGCCCACAAATTCTAATCCCGAAAATGACCCCTAGGCGGAGAACCTCCCGCGATCCCACATTGGAGAGACACCGCCCTGGAGGAGGCGCCCGGCCTCCTGGAAGAGGCTCCCCGCTCACCCTGCCGCTGGCCCAGGTGACGGCGAGCAGCGCCACCAGCGCGCAGAGCACGATGCCCAGCAGCAGTAGCAGCAGCGGGTACTGCTGGCTCAGGCTGTAGTAGGTCTCGTAGAAGAGATCTTCGCTGGGGGGTGGCCGGGGGCTGAAGAGGCGAGCCATGGTCTCCCTGTCCCCAGTCCCTGCGGGTCGCCCGGGGTTTGGGAGGAGGGCGACCCTCTTGGCTGGGAAGGAGGAGGCGCAGGGTTACCGGGTTGGGCCAGAGACGCCGACCTCTGACCGAGGATCTCCAGCGGCCGGGCCAGGGCTCGACTGTGCCTTTCTCACTTGGACCAAGCCACTTCCACTTCGCGCCCCCCAACCTCGCGGCAATGCCTCCAGATAACTACCTGAGGCTTCCCAGCCCGCTCCCAGCTGGCGGTGGGGGACTCCCCAATCCTTCCCTCCTCCTCCCTCAAACCAGACTGCGGAGGTGCCAGAGCCAGAGCCTCGTCGACAGAAGACAGGACTTGGGGTGCGTGCGAAGGAGCTCGGGGTCCCCCCTACCCCGCCGAACTCACTGCCCGCGATGCCGCGGCGGCTGAAGTGGGCTAGGCCGGAGGAGGAGGGAGCGAAGCGGGCTGGATGCAGAGTCACGCTCCGCGCAGAGACAGCCACGCCGCGAATCTTGTAGATCAGAGCCCGGGGCGACAGGCGCTTCCCTCCCGGCGCTGCGGCCCCCTCCCACTTCCCCTACGAGACAGCCCGGCCCCTTCCCGTGCGGTAGCCCGACTCCCCTGGCTTCCTCCCCCATGGATTGTCTCTCCTACCACCACTGCCTTCCCGCTGCAACCCCTTCATGGAAGGGGAATGCGGACGGCCAGGATCTCTAAACATGCCCCTCCGCCACGGGCGCGCGTGGTGGGAGGTATCAGAAGAGGAACCGAACGCTGGATGTGGGGAGACGCGGGAGCGCTGGAGTGAAGTCTGGCAAGAACGTAGGGAGGAACGTGGATGCCGGCACCAGACGAGAGTTGGGATCTGGGTCAGAATCGCGGAGCGCTCATTCCCATCCCCTCCCCACCGCGCTGGCAGCCCTGTGGCTGCGGCTCAACAGTCCAGGCTCCCGCCGTCTCCAGCTTAGTGGGAGGAACACTTTTGTATGTAGCTTTGTGAAGCCACAGCTTCTCACTCCCAGCTACCAGCGGAGAGTCAAAAGGGTTCCCACGCCCGAGAAGCAAGGCGCGCATGAGTGTGTGTGGTGAGGAGTGAGATGAGAGTTTGGAGGGCTGATTTCCGAGAGCCAGGGCGCATAGTGCAAGGCACGAGAATGGCCAGGCTCTGCGAATTCACAGGGAGGTCTCCCCAAGACCTCGCGACCGTGTCTCCGAAGCTCAGAAGAAAAGGGGGAAGGAAGGCGGGACCACAGCCGAGGTTTAGGGTAGGGTCGCGGTCCCCAGCTCCCGAGGAAGCGCTCCTCCCTGAGATTAGAGCGGCCGGGGGGGTGGGGGGCGGCTGGGTGCGGGGAGCTGGAGCCAGGCCTTCGGGATTCCTTCCGGCCGCCGGCTGCGCCCTGACCTTGTGTGCCACGTCGCTGGCCGCCCCCAAGCCCCGGCGTCGCCTCTTCCGGCCTTTGCTGGCCTTTGCGAGGCTGCAGTGCCTCCTCTCCCTCGCTGCCAGCTCGCCAGGCCCCCTTGTCTGTCACTGCCTGCCCCAGGCCGATGCCTCAGCCTCTCGCTTCGCTACAAGTCCAACACGTTTATTGACTGACTTCCTTCTGGGGTTAGCTCACAGAGTCATCTCTCAATCCCTCGAGGCAGTTTAGTGGGTGTGGCAATTCCCACTGTTACATCTACCCTGTGCTCCACCCACTCCAGGCTTCTGGTTCTTCAAGCCAGTCTTCTGAACCTACTCCCGGGGGGTGCTGCATCCCCTACCCACGCCCTCAGGAGCTGGGCCCTGCCTGGGCAGGGCAGTTCTCTTTGTTATAGTCATCTCATTGTTGGATCCGACCTGAATTCCCTCGCCGATTATAACAGTATGTCCTTTAAGAGAAATTGGGGAGGGGGGCAGAGAGAGACATTGTCAGGTGGTCAGAAATGAGAAGTTAGGAGGTGTAGCAGGGGAGGAGGGGCAGCAGCACCTGGTGCTCCCCCTGGGAAAATAGGAGAATCCAGTCTCTGGGCCAGCTAGTGGCTGAGCCAAGATATGCCGCCCACCCCCTTCCCCTTCAGGCTGCCCCTCCAGAATTGGTTTTGCAGAAATCAAGAGGAGTGGTAACTGACATTTGAGACCCTGATATTTGAGTCTTCCATTCAGGGGCAAGAAGGAGGTGGCAGGTTGGTACCTGGCATTGGATTTATCCAGGGGTTCCAGGGAAACCAATTCTTGTCATGTCTCTCAGGCCCCTGCAAACAAAACAGAGCTTTCAGGCCTCTTGTCCTGGTGCCTGTTACACGCCCCCCGCCCCCCCATAACTCCCTCAGCACCAAATTTTGCCCAGCAAATGGACAAGATTCACAGGGAGCCTCAGTCCATCTCCCAGTATCATGGATGTCTTACCTGATTCCCATGGGGCCCAGGACCTGCGGTCCCAGCTGAAGGGAAGTTGGGCATCTGGCTTCTGGAAAATGTGGTCTCTGGAGTTTGGGGCAATTGGGCAGTTGAATCTGAATATGTCCCTGCTGACCGGGTGTCTTGAACCTGTTCTCCCTTGGCCCTGATTCTCTCAGAAAGTTGCACATCTTTTTCAGGACTAGAGCTGGGGGATTCCTCCAGGTTCAGAATGTTCAGTAATTCAGAGACCATGGAATCACTTTCAGCACCATCCATATCTGTCCCTCTTGGGCCCAGTTCTGGGGCAGAACCCTTCCTGTTGCTGCCCCTGTGCTCAGACAGAAACTTCTTCACCTGCAGGGACAGGAGGTGCTTGCTACATGTGGCAGTGGGAGAGCCAGAGTGTAAACCAGAGTACTCTTGGGCCATAATCTGCTGCCTGGGAATTTGGGGGTGGGGTAGGGTGGGTGGGGATGAGGGTCAAGACTAAAGAATGGTGGTCAGTGGGGAGTCATTGGGTGGCCAAGGGAGCCATGTTGTGCCCTCCCTGACCAGTCCCTGGGTGGGGGGTGGGGGCTCACAGTGGAGACAGAGGCATCCACCTCATCTTGTACCAGACGCAAGGCTTCATTGATTTTTGGTCGGCACTCTAGAGAGATGGCAAAGTGGCTTGCAGGTGAGCTAAACATCATTCCCAGGGAAAGGCCCCCTGCTGACAGAGCCAGGCCTGCCCCAGGTGCCCACCAAATGGTTAGCTCACCCTGGAAGGAGGGCCTGTCCTTGGGCTTGTGGCTCCAGCACTGCTGCATTAACTCCTGCAACCCTTCCAAGCCAGGAGTCTCGGGCCCAGGTTGGGGCAGCTCTGTCAGTGGGGGCTGGCTCTGATTCTCACACACTACTAGCTGCACGAGTGACGTCTGGTCCACCACTGGGGAGAAGGGAAGGGGGTGGGAAGGGGTTTGAGGGGAAACCTGCTCCATCACTGAAAGTGGCCAGGGATACAGTCTGAAGGGAGGGGAGGAGTGAGTTGGGCAGCCTGCATAGGCGAGCAGGAAGGGAAGGGCTTGTGGGCTTGTGGAAGGAGGGCACCTGAGGTTGAGGAGCCTAGGGTCTGCCTAGAGCCTTACTCTCAGCTTCTCTGCCAGCCAGTACTGCCCACATGAGGATCCCGAAGCTGCAGGAGACACAAAGCTGAGGCCTGGCCCAGCCACTGGCAGCACCCTGCTCCCAGAGAGGTATAAGATTTAGGATATGTGTTTGGGGTGTGTACCTTACCTGTAGACATCACAGGCCATGGAGGCCTTCTGGTTGGCATCAGCCAACAGTTCCGGGGCCAGGTAGGCTAGGGTGCCCCCTGGCTCCCTGGGCCCTGCTTCTGACTTTGAACTCCTCTGAAATGTGGATAGGCCAAAATCTGCCAGCTGCAAAGGGAGGGAAGGGGGAGGAAGTAGGGTAAGGGGTCAGGCAGCCTCCAGAGCACCTTCCTTCTCACTCCACCCCCAACAAGAGAGGCAGCTCCAGCCTTATAAAGGGTGTGTGGAGAGGAATAGGAAGCCTAGGGGCAACAGGGCTCATGGGTTGGAGGTCTGGGTCCCCTACTGGGTGGGGTTGGGTCAAGGCCTAAGTCTCCTGGGCTATGCCGGCTCTTTGGAGGACCTGATTGGGTGGGCCTGTGGAATAGACTGGGGTGGGTGAGAGCCTCTGTCTCTTGGTAGGGCAGGAGTGGGAGTTTCTGGCTGGGTCTTGACCCCTGGACAGCCCTGGGTCCATAGCGGGAGACTGGGATCCAGTGGACTAAACCAGGGCAGGGCCTGTGTGGGTGCCCCAGGCTGGAGTAGCTCTGGGGCAGGAGACGGCTGGGCTGGGGGTGGGCTGACCTTAGCGTGCAGCTCAGGGTCCAGCAGGACGTTGGAGGGCTTGAGGTCTCGGTGCAATAGCACCGGGTTCAGGCTGTGCAGGTAACACATCCCAAGCACCACCTCCTGCAGGAGGCGGCAGAGGAGTGGCCACGGCCGCGGGCGCTGGGGTTTCAGCAGCTCTGCCAGGGAGCCGTTCTCCATGAATGGAGTCACCAGAGCCGGCCCGGACCCGTACTCACACTTCAGCTTCTTGGTGACCCCCAGCAGGAGCAGTACAAACTCGTTCCGCAGTTTTGCCATGGCCTTGACCTCCCTGGAAATCGCCTCCCTACGCGCCGGGAGAGGGCTGCGGCGTGGGCCCGGGCCCTGGAGAGATTCCTCCGCTCCTCTCCCCTTCCCTCGCCTCCCGTCCCCACCCCCAGGCTCCGCCTCATTGGTCCCACCCGGCGCTGCCGGCAGCTGGAGTCACTCACGAGTTGACGATCTTGACCGCCACATCTTGGCCCCACTTCCTATGTTGGGCCCGGAACACCGTGCCGAACCCGCCTTTGCCGACGAACTTCGGGTTGTTCAAGTCCTTGAGGGACACCAGGGGTGCAAGAACACCTATGGGCCTGAATGAGGGCGCCTCGTCCACCAGCCGGCCGTGATCTCACTTCCGCGCTGCTGCCCCCACCTCCGTGACTCGCCACCCTCCGTAACGGTCCCCGGCCTCCGCGCCGGCACCAGTGTCCCTGGCCTTGACCCATGGCGCAGTGGTGTTCCCGGATCGTGTCTGCCTGGCGCCCTGTGTGTGAGAGGCTGCGGGATCGACACCCCACTCCCCACTCACCATAACTCATTGCAGTCGTTGCAAGACATCAGGCTGGAGTATCCGAGGGGCTTCTGGAAGTTGAGACCTGGGATGAAGTGACTTCTGGGGCTGGAGGGGGCGCGGCGAGGGTGGAAAGGGTAAATTTCTAGGCCGGGGCACCGATTCTGCCTCCCGGGTGGCTTCCTCTAAACTGAATGAGTGAACACTTCCTTCCTGGAAAGGCTGGCCTCCACAGTTCCGCCCCCAGGGTGAGTCGAAACCAAATCTAGTATTTCTTTTAATTTCTAACTAGTGTTTCCTCTAGCACCTGCTGCATGCCGTCACTTAGGTGTGTCACTGGGCAATAAGGAGTCTTCACCTTCCAGGAACCCACAACCAGCCCCTAGTCCTACAGTCTTTATCTCTCCCTTCTCCCAGGAGAGTCCCAGCTCCACCACCTGCCAGGTCTGCACGGTGGTGCTTGGAAGGGTTTTATGGGTTTGGGCCTGCAGCTTAGCTCTCCCACAGCTGCGCTAAGATCATAGCTGACACTTCTATAATTCCCACCATGTGCCAGGCACACATATTAGCTTATTTAATTATCATATCAACCCTAAGGGGGTGGGCACTGCTTTTTCCTTTTTTTTTAAAGGAGTACTGGGGATTGAACCCAGGACCTGGTACATGGGAAGCAGGCGTTCAACCACTGAGCTACTTCTGCTCCCCTAGGCACTGCTTTTATCCCTTCTTTATATATGAGGAAACTGAGGCACTGATAGTTTAAGTACCTTGCCCAAGCCAGTATGGAACTGGCTCCAGAGCCCGCCTCTTAGCCATCAAGTTGTCTTATTTTCACATAGGCTTCAAGGCTGCACCACTCAGCTGGTGGTAAAGGTGTCTGGGGAAGATATGAAGCATCCAACAACGTAGTGAAGCCTCCTTATCTGTATTCTGCCCAGTCCCCGATTGCTGCTCTTAGCCCTGGTACTAATAGTGATCTGTCTGCCCAGTAAATTGGCGCTCCTGGAGCTGGTCAGACCAAGACCCACTTACTTCCAGGGCATTGTGGTTAGCCTAGAGGAGTTAGCTCAGCTAGAGAGTTGCTGACATTGTGGTGTCCACAGCAGTGGAAACACTTCAGAGTCCTCCCTACCATGATGCCAACTCTTCCAGGCAAATTCCTGACAAGTACATGCTCGGGGTTCCAGACTTTGAGAACTCAGGAGTTTGGGAAGCTTTAAGGGTTTAGGGTAGACAAAAGGTGTCCATATTTTACCTCCCTGGAGGTGTGGGAACCAGATACTCAGGCCTTCATGGGTAGACCCAACCCTGGGGGTCTAGCTCTCAGTAGAAAATGCTCACCTTGATACCCACTTTACATCCTGTCCAGTGGTCTGTGGGCTCTGCTGGTTGGAGCAAAAGTGCTTAGGAGTTAACTGTGGCTTCCAGAGCAATTGGGAATTCCAGGATACACACCATGGATTCTGGTGGGGTTAATCCATGCTTTGGAGCTATTTTATTTTAGAATTTCCTTGAGGTTACTTCTTAGAATGAGGTGTGATGGTTAGGCTAATGTGTCAACTCAGCCAGGCTATTGTGCCCAGTTGTTTGGTCAGGCAAGCACTGGGCTAATTTGTAATTCAAGGACATTTATGGACTTTAGTCACCAGTGAGTTTACTGCATAGATGGCTGATTACATCTACATCAATCAGGGAGATTGCTGTCAGCAATGAGTGATCCTTAATCCAATCAGTTGAATGCCTTAAAAGGGGAAGTGAATTCAGCATTCAGAGAGAATTTCCCAGCTCATCTTTGGACAGCCAACGTCTCCTGGAAACCCATCAAGGACCTTCATTGGACTTTCATCGGAGCCCCTGGTTTGCAGCCTGCTTGCAGAACCTGGACTTGTGCATCCCCACGGTCATGTGAGAGACTCTTATAAAATCTCATACTATTGACAGATATCTCTTTTTGATTCTGTTTCCATAGAGAACCCTGACTAGTTTGTTAGTTACAAACTAACCCTGGTTTGTAAAGAAACCCTGTAGTTTCTTTACAAACCAAGTTTCTTTACAAACCAGTACATAGTAAGCACCTAATAAATATTGGTTGAATTGATAGAATGAATGAAGAGCCAATATTTTGGGGGGCTTCCTTAAGACTCTGATCACCCCTAGCTGCAGCTCCATATTTATTGTGTAGAAAGGGGAGATTGGGCTCCTTTATGGTTTGGGGACTCTTACCTGCTCAGTTGATGAAATCCTTCTGAAGCAGACTTTATTATAGAGATACAGTTGTGTCTCACAAAATCCAAAGACTAAAAGTACATTAGATCCTCAAAAAACCCTAAAGTCAGAAGCTGGGAGCCATACAAAACAGCAGTCACTCCCTTCATGATCCTTATTTAGTAGAAGACCCAGGAACCAATATCTCTACTTAGAGGGAGCAGGTGAAAAGGAGTTAGAAGGGTGTTTAAAGACCCTTTTGTGGTTGAGTTTCTTCAGATTGGGACAAGACCTTGAGAATAGGGATAAGCCGCTCTGAGACCTTGGGGTGAGATGGAGTTAGGGTTTGCGTTACTTTTGACTCAAAATAAATTGAGCCCCTTTAAAAGAAGAAGGAGTGGGAAGAAGAGCCTAGAATGAGTGCCTAATAAGACCCTCTGCTTCCAGTGCTTGCTGGTGGTGAAACAAGGCAGAGTTGATTCCTGGTGATTGCTGGATTTTGGAGATCTAGCTATTTCTGAGGCCTGGTCTCTGACCCCAGTGGCTCCGGGCTTTTGAAATCTAGTTAGATGTTTCTCACCCCATCAGTCCTCTACTCCTGCATGTGTCTGATTACCTTCAGCCCACCCCTAGTGTCTGCTCTGGTTCCCTATTCCTGGGTGTTGGGCAGGGATGGGGGGAGAGGGCATGATCTCTCTTCTTACATATATATTCTAGTGCTAACTGATACTTATCTCTTGTTAGACTGAGTGATTCCAATTAAACAACAAGAGAAGAAAATTACAGACCAATATCCCTTATGAATATAGATGTAGAAATCCCTCAACAGAATACTAGGAAACTGAACCCAAAGGCACACTAAAATGATTATACACCATGAACAAGTGGGATTTTCCCCAGGAATGTAAGGGTGCTTTAACATAAGAAAATCAGTCAGTGTGATACACCACATAAATAGAATAAAGAAAAAAACCCACATGATCATCTCAATTGACTCAGAAAAGGATTTGACAAAATCCAGCACCCTTTCTTGATAAAAACACTCAGAAAATTAGGAATAGAAGGGAACTTACACAGCATGATAAAGGACATATATGAAAAAACTGACAAATAACATCATACTATATGATGAAAGACTGAAATCTCTTCCCCAAAGATTGGGAACAAGACAAGGACACCTGCTTTCACCACCGCTATTTGACATTTTACTGTGCAAATAGGCAAGAAAAAGAAAGAAAAAGCATCTAAATTGGAAAGGAAGAAGTAAAACTATTTTTACTTGCAGATGATCCTATACATAGAAAATCTCAAAGAATCCACAAGAAAGCTACTAGAGCTAATATAATGAATTTAGCAAAGAGGCAGGGCACAAGGTCAACACACAAAAACCAGTTGTTTCTATATACCAACATTGATCAATCTGAAAGGAAATCAAGAAAAAAAATTCCATCTACAATAGTATCTAAAAGAATAAAAATACCTAGGAATAAATTTAACCAAGGAGGTGAAAGACTTGTACACTAAAAATTAAAAAATCTTGCTGAAAGAAATTAAAGAATCCCTAAATAAATGGAAAGACACCCCGTGTTCATGGATTGCAAGGCTTAATATTGTTAAGATGTCAATACCATCCAAAGTGATTTACAGATTCAACACAATCCCAATCAAAATTCCAACGATGCAGCCATTAAAAATGATGCTGTAGACCTATACAGATTAATATAGAAATGTGCTTATACTATGTCAAGTGGGGGGAAAAAAAGGCTATAAAACAATACTATATAATCACATTTTTTTGGTTTGCTTAAAAAAAAAACACCTCTTCTAGTATTAGGACTGACTTATTATTCTCATAACCTCCCACAGCATAACACCCAAATGCTAT
>JAQZBX010061532.1:0-17076 GCA_029593785.1 Cabassous unicinctus
CCAATCTCCTACGCCTCCTCAGCTCCCTGGTCTGCTGTGTCTCCCATTGTGTCTCCTCTGTGTCTCTTTTTGTTACAACATTTTGCTGCGCCAGCTCTCTGTGTGGGCCAGCACTCTGCGTGGGCCAGTTTGCTGCACAGGCCAGCTTGCCTTTCACCAGGAGGCCCCAGGAATCAAACCCTGGACCTCCTATATGGTAGACAGGAGCCCAATCAATTGAGCCACATCTGTCTTCCTTGAGTCACTTTTTTGTGAGCTGTATTTTTCAAGGAAATTGTCCATTTCATCTAAGTTTTCAAATTTATTAGTATAAAGTTTTTCATAATATTCCCATATTATCCTTTTAATGTCTATAAGATTGTTAGCAACACAACCTCTTTCATTCCTTAGTATTGTGTTTTTGCTCTTTATTTTGCTTGGTTAGTGTATTAGGGGATCATCAAATATATACTTTTTGCTTTATTAATTTTCTCTATTGTTTTCTATTTCATAGATTTCTGATATGATCTTTATTATTTTTTTTCTTCTATAATTTGGAGTTAATTTGCTCTTTTTTTTCTAGTTTCTTATGGCAGAAACATAGATAATTGATTTTAAACTCTCCTTTTCAAATAATGGCACTTAAACTATAGTTTTATCTTAATTTTTTGTTTTCAATAGTTTGGCCAAAATGTACTTGATGTGTTTTCTTTATATTTCTTTGGGTTTCTTGGGCTTCTTAAACCTGTAGGTTGATGTTTACATCAGTTTGGGAACTGTTTACCCATTATTTATTCAAATATTTTTTTCTTTTCTATTCTCACATTCTTCTTTTTCTGACTATATGATAAACTGTTTGATATTTTCTCACATGTCCTTGAAACTATTTATTTTTCCTCATTTTTTCCCTCTTTGTTCTTTAATTGGATAGTTTCTATTGATCTTTCTTTAAATTCCTGGCTCCTCTTTATGTCTTTAATCAACTGATCATCCCATCAGGTGCCTTTTTCATTTCAGTTTTTGTACTTTTAATTTCTACAATTTCCATTTGGTTCTTTTTTTATGGTTTCTACTTCTCTGCTGAGATACATATCTGTTCAAACATTAAGACAAAAATTTCCTTTAATATTTTAAATGTAGGATTAAAATATTTGTAATGGCTTTTTTAAAGTCTTTGTCTGATAAATCCAACATTTGAATCAACTCAGAGTTGGCTTCTATTGACTGCTTCTTTCTTGTGTCTGGGTCATGTTTTCCTGTTTCTTTGCATGTAATTATTGTAGATTATATATTGAATACTGTGTATAATATGGTGGAGAGACTCCGAGTTCTGTTCCCTTCTGAAAAATGTTAAGTTTTGTTCTAGTAGGCAGTTCAAATCCTGGCTGATCATCTTTAACTTGGGTAGTTTTGGTTTTATGCTTCGTTGGGATGAATCTGTAGAAAGCCCAAAATACTTTCCAAGTCTTATAACTTGGCAGGCTCCAACCTTCAAATTCTGTCTCCTCTGGTGATCTTGTCAGGGCTTGGTTAGGCTTTATTAGGGCAGGTCGTGAGCTGGCCTGATTCTAAGGTGTGGTCCTTACTTTTAAGGTGTGGCCTTTTTTGGTGTCTCAGCTACATGCCTGAGGTGTTTTAAAAAGGTGTTAACAGGGTCTTTCTACTTTGGCTTGGCTGCACTTTCAACATCCTCTAGCACTATCTGAACTCTAATATTTCTGTTCTACTCTCAACCTTGAAGCAGCTGTTGCCTGGTAAGCCTTGGGTAGTCTTGTCCCCAGACAAGACTTCCTGAGGGAACCCTACATGGCTTTCTCTCCCCCACCTCAACTGCACAGCTCCCTCACCCCTTCTTCAGTTGCTTAAACTATTTTTTCATCTCTGTGGAACTGCAACGTTCTGTCTGGATTCCAGTTCACAGAGATGTGGCCAAAACTTTGTCCCAGCCAGGATGCTACAGATTCATGACTTTCCTCATGAGTTTCTCTCTTCTCAGGAATCACAATCTTACACTACCTTTTATACAATACTTGGAAACAACTGTGCTATGCTTCATTTGTTTTTAGCCAGTTTTAGGGCAGAAAGCCTAGCCTCTATCAGCTAATCCTGATATACTAATTTTAAAATATTTGTAATCATAAAAGAAGTTATGCTATTTATTTTTGAGCACTGCTTTCCCCAATTTCCTACCTACCTGGCATAATCATTTTTAGAACTTTTATTTATTATTCTATATACTCTTATTTTTCTGATTAACCATGGTTGTGAAATTTAGTTCCATCATTATAATAAGCCAGTATTTTTATTAGAGTTATTGCAAGGGGTATTTTTCTTTAGTATCTACCTTTCAGAAAATGCGTAAAACGTGTAAGTATTAACTTACATGGTATGGTATAACAAGCACCAGAAAGTTCCCTAATTCCAAATGGGAAACTGAAAATTACTGGTGTTTAGGAGAAAGAAAGGCACTGAAGAAGACAGAATGTCAGAAAAAGTAAGTGTGTGTTTTCCCAAACAGCAAGTCCAAGAAGTAGATCACCTCCTTAGTGATTGTGTTGCTTTAAATAATGTGCAAATTATGAACATAAATATTGGGAAAAGGAAGTAATTACTGGCATAGCAAAATTTTTATAAAAAAAGAAAGAAAGAATAAAATTTAAGACCCATGGAGGAACGTGGTTTGTAAAATGTGTCCATTAAAATGAATAATTTTTTTGGTTGTTATTGTGGTCTTCTGGGGTGGTAGAATTTTATCCATATTTTAATTTCAAATCTCATCCTTTCATATTTCACAGGCTGCTTCTTTGCAACAATTTAAGTAATACAGATGAACTAATATTCTGGGATACATAAATGAATGGTTTTATAGTTCTCTACAAATTCTAAATACCCATTAGAATATGAGATGTCCTAGTACAAAGGATTTAGTTTATTATTATTTTATCCAAGTATGGTTTCACATTTTTTGCCCAATATTAGTTCCACATGTTTCTAAAAAGGACCATAGTTTTCCTTTCGCCTTATCACAGAACTAATCTGAACAGTGTGTGACGTTCCCATTCTTAGCCACAAGATGGCCTCACAAATCAACATTTTGCAGACATCATTTCTCAGCTTGGACTAATGATTTTGTCAATTTTATGTTAATATACATATATATATACATATATATATATATACACCCACATTTTCAATGACAGCCAGCAAAAATTAAATATGTTTTTAAACTGATCTTTCAAAGATGCATTTCTTTTGGTTGTTACCATGCTCTCTCATTTATAGATGCTCTATCTAGGACAATACAAACATTAATCATCCTCTCCCTGTTCTGCACAAGTTGTTCTTTTATATTACTTTGAAATATCACAGTGCTTTAGCTCCAATGTAAAGACATACACTGTATGGTATACTTACATTGGGAAATTCCATTATAAAATCATAAGCATTTGCTTCCTTTGCTGCTTTCTCAATCTCTTCATCAGTCACACCATCTCGCCCAAATTTAATATTGTTACTAATGGTCGTCCCGAACAAAATAGGCTCCTGGCTGACCACTCCAATATGCTCTCGATAATGCCGCACATTTAAAACTCGAATATCATTCTTGTCCACTGTGATCTGCCAATCCAAAGGAAGCAATCATGTTGTGAGCCTTTCACTGCATTGGTTTTAGAGTCTTTCTTACTAAACTAAACTAAAACAAAATCTGAGAAGCGGGTAGTTCAGTAATCAAAGTTGACTATATTTTGATAAAATATTTATAACATGTATATTATTAGTAGACTTTTCCTGGTAGATGGCAACCAAGAGTATTCTCAAGAGAATACTCAGCTTAAAATGTTGCCAAACCACCTGAATATATTCTAAGGTCCACAAATTAGATATTATAAAGATATATACTCCAGGAGCCACAAATAGTGTTATACAGACACCTGTAATAAGATACCTGTAATAAGATTCAGCTTGTTATTTTTAAGGCTTGTGTGAAATCAAAATTTTCTTCTGGGAAATGTCCTTCCTTATTTTTGTGTTGAACAACACCCTCCACGCATACAAAAGACAAAAGTGCCTTCTACTCATTGCTATAAATAACAGTAAAGGAACACTGTCTTCTCTTTAAATGCTGCCATTAACCCAACATATTCTGGCGACAGAAGCCAGGGTTTGACAATTCTAATTTATAGTCTGAATTTCTTACCAACCCTGTATTTTCTCTGGGTGTAGGTATTTGAGGCAACTGCTTTATAAATGGAATGCTTATCAAATAATTTATTTCTTCAATATTAGAATAGACAGATGGGTTTAGGACACCCTCAATTAAGGATAAGAAGTCAAATTGAAAAACCAGGAGACTAGATTTTCTTGTAAAAATAGAAATTGAAAGTTTGAACAGAAGCATTAAGAATTATACTTCTGGGAATATCACAATCTCATTCTCTATGCCATGTTCAAGAGTGAGAAAGTTAAGTGCAACATTACGACTATGGGAAAAAAAAGAGGGAGTATGTTTTCTAAGGCATTTTTCTGGGGCATTCTGAGAAACTTTGAAATTCTTGATAACTTGTGGGTCCTACAAATTACTAAGTTATTTTTCCATTTATTATCATTTATTACCATCTAACACACTATATATTTTACTTATTTTATTTACTGTCTGTCCTTACTTATTAGAATGTAAACTATATGAGGGCAGAGATTTTTCTCTGTTTTGTTCACCAATATATCCCCAAGTACTGAGAACAGTGCCTGGTGCACTGTAGGTACTCCATAAATATCTGTTGAATGAATGAA
The DNA here is from genome assembly GCA_029593785.1 of Cabassous unicinctus. Lineage (NCBI taxonomy): Eukaryota > Metazoa > Chordata > Mammalia > Cingulata > Chlamyphoridae > Cabassous > Cabassous unicinctus. The sequence goes on from JAQZBX010061532.1 coordinate 4,771, forward strand.
TATACAGGAAGAAAAACGACATGGCTTTTCTCCCAGCTCCACTGTTAAAAACTAAAAGCTGACATAGCTGGAAGCTCTCTGTAATAGGTGGTATTTCCAAATCCTGTCATGTGGACTATACATGGTTTTGCCAGCTGTACTTACAAAGCCATCGTCGGGATCATATAACCTCTGCAGAAGCTGTACTGTTGTACTCTTCCCACTGCCGCTGCTGCCAACCAAGGCTACTGTCTCTCCCGAGTTAATTTTGAGATTCAGACCTTTCAGAATCTATTGGTGTGTTTGGGAAAAAACACAAGTTCCATAAAACTGAGATAAGTAAGAATATGATCTACATATTTTCAGAAATTAAATGTATAATTATAATGAAAATAAAATGAATAATTCTGTGGCACTTAAATGTAAATTTAGATCTTGTTATGTTTGTTTCATGTACATTTATATAACATCATAGTAATTTTGGAAAATGATAAAAATCCTCTCTTTTTTTTTTAAAAATTTTTAACTTTATTTTGTACATTTAATAATTGAAAATATTAACAATTAAAAACTAAAAAGTAAACACAGATGAATAAATATATACATTTCTCAATTAAATGTAATGGATACATATAAATTTTTTTTTTTTAATCAAACAATATGTTACATAATACATTTGGTTCATAGTAACAGATTCATACAGTATTTGTCCTTTTGTGTCTGGCTTGCTTCACTCAACATAATGTCCTCCAGGTAAAAATCCTCTCATCATCTTTCTATTTAAAGAGGAAATCTAAACTAAGAGGACTCATAATATTAACTAGCCACAGCACACTGTTCACAATTTCAACTATAATATTATTATATAATTTTTCACTGTTAGTAAAACTTTCACCTTTTAATTTCAAATAACTGAACAAAATATTGCCAGGTATCTTCCATTTAAGGAAGATCCTCCTAAGACTATATATGTAATACTACTGCAAAGTATATTCCACAACAAAACACCTGGCAAGACTCCTCAATGACGTACTTGGATGGGGTCCCACAATTAGAAACACTCCCTCTCTGGTGGTAGATCTCATGGGGGCATTTGTAAATGGAGGAGCATTTAAAAAGTTTTCTCTATGACTCGGGGTTGCTAACAGTATTTAGGGTACCAGGAACCTGCAGTATGAGAGAATCCTCACAAATAATTGTCCTCCCCAAATGCCAATAGCAATCCTGTTGAGAAACTCTCAGATATCTTTGCTTTCATCTCTAAGTATTCAGCCCAAACTTTGGAATCTCTTCTTGGATTCTCTTACTTTCATCCCACCATTCATAAAACATGAAACATTGAAGGGCCAAGCAAAGGAAAATTATCTAAAGGAGGAGAGAAATTGGGGACCACTGGTAGGAGTACCTTCTTTCCTACTTGCATTTGACTTCAGAGTTGGTCTCTGATCATGACTTGACAGAATCATGTGCTTTATTGATTTAAAGTGGATGGACTTACTTTTAAAATTCATTCTTCAGCTCAAAAAAAAAAAGGTTATGTTTCAACATTCTATTTTAAAAATAGTTGTTTAAAATGCAGAAAGCCATTTATAACACAATATAATGAAAGAAAAGCAAGTAGAATAATAAATAAAAGCTCCAGTTTATGCTTAAGTCTCCAGCAAGCCAACCCAAATGCAGTTGCAAAATGTAGTTTGGTATACTCTATGTTAACAAAAATGGTAGAAGAGAAAGCTTTTACAATAATATTAATTAAACACTAAAAAATTAAAAGTGTTTTTTCTAAGACTTAAAAAAATCTTAATCAGAGAAAAAGAAGAAAGTAGAGTAGGTAGATATATTCTTTAGATGGAAATCCTGCAGGGACATGTGGACACTTGAACAGGCATTAGAAGTTGATGGCACTAGTAATTTTGTCTATTTCATTAAAAAATCATGGTCTCCTTTTACTATGAAACTCCTGTTTTATTAATAATTACCCTTTGCAATCTTTAACAGTAACTGCTTTTTTGGTAACAACACTAATAAAGTGAAAGGAGGAAGACAATAGAAGAGACAACACTTGCACAAGAACTTGTTAAAGGCTGAATGACACAGGGAGGAGGTGAACTCATGCATACACGTGGTGTAAAAGTGAGAAAGTACCTGGTACAGTAGAAGCCCTAGGAAAGGGAAGAGCACAGCATGAGCATAATTCCCCCAGTATAGAAACTAGGAGGTTAAAATGAAGTATCTATGCTCAGCGGGATAATGTCCAGGGACAATCAATAGTTGGCACCATCAATCCAAAACATTTTGGTGTGCTCCCAAATCCTGAGTGGAGGAATTCCAGGGAGTTGAAAATGCTTTATTCATTACAATATATAAAAGACGATGCATAATATAACTAGTCTTCCAGAGTTATTTGTCTGTTACTGATCTATCTATCCATCATCTATCATGTATCTATTTACCCTAGTTTTTAAACAAAGTAGCCAAAATATTGGTTAAAATGATCCTACATATTTTCTTAAGAGGAGAATTGGCCATTAGAAGACAATATCAGAAAAGCATACAATTCTTAAATTTAATTTATCCTACCTTGATAGATGGTCTTGATGGATAACTGAAAGAAACATTTTTAAATTCCACAGTTCCTTTCATGTATTCAGGTTTATATCCAGTTGTTGAAAAGTTATCTATAGTAGGTTTCTTGGAAAAAACAGAGAGCATGTTATAAACCTGTAAAGGAATAAGATGACACTCTCTATATCCTTAAAAGAATTTAAAATGGTTTTCCTTTACAATGTTTTTTCTCTTATGCTTTAGAAGTGCCTAGAGGTAGACACAAAGGCTACAATAAAACACAATCCCCTTGTAGAAGAGTTAAAAGCAGTCCCTCTTTCCGTAACAAATTGGACCACATAGATTTTGCCCATCCTATTGTTTTAGTGAAATGAGTATACCTGTTCTTTGGTTCCTTTCTCTCAGCAATGGTAGTTACCCTTCAAAGCAGTTAGAGGGCTTACCTTATCAATAACCAGGAAAATATTAAAGGCAGCTCCTCTGGCTGTAGCGAAGGTTTCAAAGTGAGGGGCTGCTGATCCAATGCAATAGCTACTATGGATTACACTAAAGAAAACCTATAGGAACAAAAAATAATATTTAGCCTCCCACAGTTATATAAGAGAGACAACTGAATGGTACATAGACTTGGTTGAGCCTCATGGAGAGCTATTAGAAAAACTAGGTGGGAAAAAATGGAAGATACTGCCACATATAAAGAAAACATGTGTTAATCTAAATATCTTTGGCTTTATCCTAATGTGAAATTACTTTTAATTGTCCCATAATCTTATGGTTTTCAGCTGCTGGGACATGTGAGCAGGAAAATTCAGTGCCTGAGAAGTGCTGGATAGGCCACCCTGATGGGCGAGCAGGTGAACTGCACTTCCCTCCTTCCTGGTTAACCCCCTAAGCTTCAGAGAGAAGGGACAAAAGGTTCCACTGGCTTAGAGACATTGCACTATTTTAGTCCAAACTTTGATGAAATCTTGTATTAATGAACACCTGTCCATTTTCAGACAGACACATCTCTGTAAAAAGTCAAATAAGGAATAACTCTGCAAGATAGATGCTATTATAGCTATCTTACAGAGGAAGAAGCTAAGGCTTAGAATGTCATTTGCCCACGGTCACACATAAACCGAGGAGCAAGGATGCTCCTAAAATTCTTACGCTCAAGTTTCATTTTACATGAAATACGTGAAAAACTTAACGTCTTCACTATGATAGTCTCAAATTCAAAAGATGAAGTTAGTTGAAAGGGGAAAAATTTATATAGAATGTGAAGGTCAAACAAGAACTGAAGTGTATAGAACAGATCACTTCAGTTCAGTAAGACAATGTTTATTAATCCTAAACTGATCTTTTGTTGTTGTTGTTGGAACTTGAGAGGATAATTGAGTAAATTATAATTCACTACATAACCCCTATGGTTAAAAAGCCTCATATAAATTGCTATGTTGGACAGCCTTCTGCATATAGTCTTCTTTTTAATATTAGTATATGCTGAAAGGACAGAAGAAGGTCGGGAGAGTCCAATCTACAGAATTTATCCCTGGGGAAGGTGTTTAGGAAGGTAAATGTAGAGGCGCCATCTGATCTCAGCAAGAATGAAGGGGAAATGTCTCACTGGAGACTGAACTTTTTTTTTTCTTTGCTAGATTAAAAACTCTATCTACCAGTAGAGAATTCAATTATGATTCTTCTAATAATACAATGCTCAGCACAAAGAAGGCACTAAATAATGTTGGATGAAAAAATCTTGTCAATTTATAGCTATAATTTTAAAGGTTTATAGAAACATTTGAAGGACATACATTTTTGTTTACTAAAAAACATTCATCTTTGAATATTCATCAGCAGTCAAAGAGGAATCTTTACTAACTCTAGGTAAGAAAAGATTATCTAGGCCAGTTACTTTGTTCAAACAAGACTTACAGCAAGAACAGTCCCGATGGTATAACCAAGTTCTCCACTAAGAATCATGGAGGTTCCATACCAAAAAGCAAGTCCATAGGTTCCATGCATAAAGAAGTACACAGCACCCAGAGACAGTTTTGAAGCTATAGCCTTTTTTATGCCAACATCCTTTGCATCTTTTAGATTTTCCGTATACCTTAAAAAGACAGAATGTACTGTAATAGCCCTTGGGGAAAAGAAAACCAAGCATATATTGTCATAATTAAAAGGACAGACCTTTGAATTTCTTTCTCTTGGGCCCCAAAGGCTACAACTGTTCGGATTGATGACAATACTTCTTCTGCGACAGCCCCAGCTTTGGAATAGGCACGTAATTCCTTACTGGTCAATGAGATGACCATCTGTAATAAACCATCGCTGCAGTTAACCAAAGAATGATCCTCTGGTAGTAACAATGCACAGAGCATTTAATTTCGGTATAATCTAGAATACCAGAATTTTATTATTGGAAAGGTACTTAGATATCATAGCCCAACTTTGCAATTTGCAAATGAGGAAACCAATATCTAGAGATATTAATTGACTTATTTAATATCTCTATTAAATAGTGGAAGAGCTTAGTCTAACCTAGCCTAGACTATAAATCCCTATCTATTTTGCTGTCTACTAGTACAGCTTGTATTCTCTCTGTATTTTTTAAAACTCTTAGGAGATGGTTATCTACAATGGTCCAATTGGGAAAGACTTGATTTGGAGAAGGACATTTGGGACACAGTTCTTTTTAGGTGCATTCTGGAAACCAGTTAGTCTGATCTGACTTGATTTGCCTCCATGTAAAATAGCTTCCACAGGGTATGGGTCACAGGGCTATGGCAGGGAAACAAGATCCTGCATGTGTGTGGGAGTGTAAGCCCTGAAGCTATTACTGCAGAATGTAACCTACTTAGTAAATGCTCTGTCTTCCAACACTAAGAGGTGATATTTCTCAATAAGAGAGGAGAATATCACTCTTGGTGGTTGTAGGCAGGCTTACCTGATCTCTCAAAATTGGGAATTAGAATGTGTTTTTTTGTTTGTTTGTTTGTTTGTTTGTTTTTTGTATACTATATATCCCACTTACTAATCCTTCAAAGTTTAGTAATTAGCACAAGAGTTCAACAATATGGAACAGCCAGAGCACTGCCTTCATAGCTATGAGTCTGTAACCACTGCCTACTTCATAAGGCAAGTCTATCCATTTTCAAAACACATTCCACATAATTGGAGCTGATTTTATGTAAGACATGCTCAGACAGCTGTTAAAGTCAGAAGACAGCATATGCTGAGTAATACTCATTATTTTCTGAATTCATCCAATAAAGATAATTATTCATATAATATATCACTAGAGAGGAAATAGCACCTAGCACAAAGCCATGTACTTAATAGGTATTTAATAAATGCTCACCAAATTGAATTGAAAATAAGAAAGCTAGAAACCATCTACCCTAGCATCTCTAGTGATTTAGATAACATTGACTTTTCCTTACTGCCTCTTCACAACCAGTTATTACAATAGCAGAACTTCTATTCCCCATTCCCATTCCTTTTAAACTCCTTGCCCACCTCTCTTCACTGGGCAGCTACTTAATGCTCTGAACTTAGTAACTAGTGACAATAGGTAATCTTCCTACTGATGGGTTCCCTTTCAAATAAGCTGGGGATGAAGATTTTGACAAGGGTTACAAGGTTAACCTTAGATGTCACAATAAATACATATCTGTTGTGTAAATATCCAATCCTAGTGTTAAGCAATTAGTCAATCATACAACTTATTTTTATTGCTGAAAAATTTTTGGTTGAATTTGTATATTGCCAGTGAATAAACTCTGTGAATTACTCTGATACCAGCATTCTGGATTTGACTTCCAAAAAGAACAATTATCTTTGCAAAATTAAAAAATCCATCCCTCAAGAACTCACAGTGCCTCCAATACCAGCTTAACATCTCACAAAGGTCTGCCTTTGGTTATGGTGATAGCTTGGTCTCCCATTATTTACACCAAGACAAAAGGATTTTCCAGTGATGATGGGAGGCACATTTATACATTTTAGATACTTATTCTTTTTCAGATGACAAAATGAAACTATTTTTCCCTCTATTAATAGAACTTCCTGTTTTCTCTATGTATTTTTAAAGAGTTTTTAGAAGATGGATACAATTGGGAAAAACTTGATTTGGAGAGGGATATGAGAGATATATTGATTTGCTTTCGGATTTTATAAAGAGCACTGGTCTTAAAACTAAGCTGTACATAGATTGATATTTTATAGTACACTCACAGTATAGCAGTGCTAAAAATGTAATTTAGTGTATTCAAATACATAATTTGTTAAGAAACAGAACAGATTTACATAGTACATAAAAATAGACATTAGCAGACATTTTAAATGTCATTCAAAGCCTTATAAAATACAAATTTGAAATGGCTGATATAAAAAATGTTTTAAGTTATTACTATTTTAGGATTTTCTCACTCTGCTCTATTTAGTAAAACAAACTGCAACATATTTATCTGGAAATTTGAAACATGCAAGGCTCTCCCAGCAGCAACACCTAAACATCCAATGTAATGCTTCATCCATGCTGTCATTTGAAGCTGCATTAGGCTGCTGTATGAAGAGGAATGTTTCTTAATGTTAGTAAGATATTAGAGGCAAACCATATTTAGCCAACTTGAAGATAGAAAGTCAATTAATGGTGAACAAAAGCAAAAATATTTACAGTGTATAATCTCCCTTTGTATTTTGGGATATGGAAAAGGAATAGAAATGCCTTTAAGACATCCAGTTCATTCTCTGCTTCCAGTCAACAACCACCTGCCTACCCTAGAACACAGAGCTGCTGAAGCTATTATAAGAGGACACGTGGACAGGGTCACCAGGGTGAGTTTCCAGCTCTTCACCAGACCAATCACTAGGCCAATAGAAAAAGTAGACATGTTTTGAAACAGCAGGGCAATCTTGTCTCCAATACCATCATTGATTTTGTTGATGTCACTGAAAAAAAACAAATAAAAATTGGTAAGTCATTTATATGCCATATGGGAAAACAATGTTGATGTACTATACAGCCATCGCCTTACTCAGTCATGCGAGTGTTAAGTTCACCAACGTCACAGCCATCAAACCAGCTAATGTCTTGTGCCAAAATTGAATGAAAAAACTGTTTTCGAATTCTCTTAGTCTGCCGGGCTGCAGTTATAACCCAAAAAGAAATCTGCATGTAGCCAAAAACCAAGGCAGCCAGTCCTATTCCAATATAACACAGGATCAACCTGAAAAGAAATTATTGTAAATGTTAGTGCAACTGGAGCACAACTTTTTGCCCTTGTTACTATAAAAATCAAACATATTATGCTATTTGACTGAAAGAATTTATGCTAGAACCTATAAAATAACTAAAATATACCACCATGAGAAAGAATGAAGTATAGTGAATGTAATAATCTTGTTTTCCCAGCTAAGACATCTACAGTATCTCTCTTACACTATTAGCAGAAATTAGTATTTTAAAACATATTTTCTGTTCATATATTCTTTCAGTATATTTAATTCTTTCCTTTGAAAATGTTACATTCAAGTAATTAAATACCTGCATGTGAAACAAGAGGGCAAAGAAAATGATAGTAGTCAAAAGCATTTCATTAATAGCTTTAAAATTAAAAATTTAACCATTTAATTAAAAATTCAACTTAATGAATTTACCCTAAGGAAATATGTACAAGGATTAATCTATATGGATGTTTATTGTAGCATTAATAATAATACAGAAAAGCTGAAAGCCATCTAAATATCTAATAGTAGGAGACCAAATAAGAAATGCATACATTTGATAAATGTTTAAGGGGCTTCCAGTATATGTGAGGTTCTAGGGATACAGACATGAAGAAAAAAATAAGTTCCTAGAAGAGTATATATATCCTAGAAGAGTAATATATCCTAGAAGAGTATGTATTCTAGTCAGAGAAGACAGACAATAAACAAAATAAGGAACATCAGATTATTCTAAGAAGGAAATAAGCAGAGTGACAGATCACAGAATAACCAGTGGGGAAAGCTGGGTTGGGAGAGTTAATGCAGATCAAGAGAGTGGTTAGGGAAAATTTCTTTGAGCAAGTGATGTTATAGGTGGAATTCAAAAGTTGAAAAGGAGCCAGCCATAAAAAGAGCAAGAAGAAAAGCATTCCTGGGAGTGAGAGAAGAGCACATATAAAGGTTTGAGGTGGGAAAAATGTTAGCATGTTCCAGAAACAAAATGAACTCAGTGGTACGAAATTATGAGGCTGGAGAATCTGGCCTATTATAGGGCTTTAGCCACAGTGCATTAAGATTTTATTGGAAGAAAAATAGACCATTGGAGGATTTAAACATAGGGTGATATTATCAGTCCAACTTTTTAAAAGTCCACTCTGGCTCCTCTGTCGAGAGTGGTTGGAGGGGACAAGAATGCAATCAGGCAGTTCAGTTAGGATGTTATTACAATGGCCACGGTAAGAAGAATGGAGACTTGGATGGGGACGGTAGCAACCAATGTGCAAAGAAGTGGACAGATTTTAGATATATTTTAGAAAAGAACAAACAGGAATTGTCAAGGTACTAGATGTAAGGAATGAAAAGAGGAGAGAAATCAAGGATAACTCTTTAGGTTTTGACTTGAGCAGCTGGGTGAATGGGGTTCCATTTACTGATGAGGGAGATTGGGGGAGGAACATATTTGCAGTAGATAAGAGTTCTCTTTTAGACATGTTAAGTGTGAGAGCCTATTAAATGTTTAAACAGAGATCAAGTAAGACACTGAAAACGGGAGTCAAGCCCTGGAGAGGGGTGTAGGCTGAGGATGTAAATTTCAAAGTTACCAACTTATTTGTGGTAATTAAAAAAAAGAGACTGGCTAAGATGACCCAGGGATATAGAGACAGGTAGAGAGAGGGAGAGAGAGAGATAGAAAGAGAGAATACAGTGTGGGTGGTAAAGAGAAGAGATCCAAAGACTAAGTTCAGGAACTGTCAAACACATAGATTTTTGTAGTGAGGAGGAAAAGCCTGTAATTGAAGCTGAGGAGTGACTGGTGAGGTAGTTGAAAAGCCAGAGTCTGGTAACAAAACATGAGAAGAAGATAACTTTTCTAGTAAGAGAGACTATTTAAAGACAGGATAGACTACTATCATGTGGTTGAAATTTTATTAATGCTGTGAGAAAATGCAATATTTTAAGATGCAATGGATTATAAAATCAAATAAAAAGAAGAAATTTAAGGTTTATACAGAAAGCTACAAAACAGTCGAAAGAAATTAAAGAGGAGCTAAATTGAAAGACAATCTATGTTCATGGACTGGAAGGCTCAATACTGAAAGATGGCAATTCTCCCCCAACTGATCTATAGATTCAATGCATTCCCTGTCGAAATTCCAAAAAGTTTTTTTTTTTTTTGGCAGAAATTTATCTGAAATTTGTATGTAGAAATGCAAAGCATTCAGAATAGTCAAAACAATTTTAAAAAAGAACAAGGTTGGAGGATTCTTCACACTTTCTGATATTGTTATATTTTATATTATCAGTATATATTACTATAAAGCTACAGTAATCAAGACATTATGGTACTGGCATAAAGATAGACATACCAATAAATGGAATAGAATTGAAAGCCCAGAAATAAACCCTTACAATTATGGACAATTGATTTTTGAAAAAGGTGTCAAGGCAATTCAATGGAGAAGGGATAAATTTTTCAATAAATAGTGCTGGGACAACTGGATATATACATGAAAAATAAAAAGATGAATTCAGACCCTTACCTCATACCTTTCACAAAAATTAACTCAAAATAGATAATATACCTAAATGTAAAACCTAAAAATTTGAAAATTCAAGAAAAAAACATAGGAGAATCTTTACAATCTTGGGTTAGGCAAAAGAATTCCTAAATCCAAAAAACATAATCCATACAAGAACTTGATAAACTGGATTTCACAAAAACTTGAAACTTCTGTGCTTCAAAAGAAACAATTTTAAAAATGAAAAGACTCATCACAGACTGGGAGAAAATATTTGCCAATCATAAATCTGACAAAGGACTTGTATCCAGAGTTTATAATGAATTTTTGAAATGCAATAAGAAGAGAGACAGCACAATTAAAAAGCAGACAAAATATCTGAGTAGACATTTTACCAAAGGGAATAAGTGATTATCTAAAAATTCTAAAGATTCTCATCATTATTAGGCACTAGAGAAATGCAGATTAAAACCACAATATGATACCACTTCATACCCACAAGAATGCTTATAATAAAAGACAAAAAATAAGAGGTGCTAGCAAGGATGTGGAGAAACTGGAACCCTCATACACTGCTGGTAGGAAAGTAATATGGTGCATCCTCTTTAGAAAACAGTTTGGCAGTTTCTTAAAAAGGTCAACATAAATTTGCCATATGATTCAGCAACTCCACTCCTATGTATCTGCCCAAAGAGAAATGAAAATATATGCCCACACAAACACTTGTAGATCAAAGTAGGAGCATTATTTGTAAATAGCCAAACTATAGAAATCTTTAGAGACAGAAAGCTAATTAGTAATTACCTGGAGCTGTGGGTTGGAATGAGGATTGAATGCAAATGAGGGGTCTTTTTAGGATGATGGAAGTGTTCTAAATATGAATTGTGGTGATGGTTGCATAATTTTGTAAAAAATTTATTGAATTGGACACTTAAAACTGGTGAATTATATCAGTAAATTATGCTTCAATAAAGCTGTTAAAAATCATATGAACAGTTGAAGGCATTGCGCTAAGTGAAATAAGTCAGACACAAAAGAACAAATATTGCATGGCCTCACGAATATGAACTAAATACGAAGAATAAACTCATGGAGTTAAAACCTAGAGTACAGATTATTAGGAGATAAGAGGAGGGCTGAGAAGAGGTACTGATGCTTAATGGACGTAGAAGTTTTGATTAACTTGACTGTAAAAGTATGGAAATTGATAGAGTTGATGGTAACACATTATAGTGAGTAGAACTAATACAACTGGTTTATAAATGGGATTGTGGCTGAAAAGGGTAGTCTAGGGACATAAATAACAATTGAAAGAAAGCTAGAGAATAATCTAGTGACTGAATAACAATAGTGAGCCCAGAGGTAGCTGGGAATTGTGGTTAATAGTACAAATACAAGAATGTCCTTCAATGAACTAGAACAAAAGTACATCACTATTGCAAGGTGGGAAGAATGTGGAGAATAATGGAAAAAATACAGTTAATGTTACCTATTGACTATAGTTAACAACAATACTGTAATCTTGCATCATGCCAAAGATGTACTGTGTTAATAATAGCGGGTATGGAAAAAATATGCCAAAAGTATACTATATACCATGGTTAGTGGTAATAGTAATAGTCTGATGATATTCTCTCATAATCTATAACAAATGTTCTACAACAATGTAATGTGTTGGTGGAGGGGTGGTATATGGGAATTCCACACATGTACATGATTGTTTTGTAAATTCACAACTTCTCTAATAAAAATATATTTTAAAAAATCACTCACCTATACAGTCAACTGGTTTTTGACAAACCTACCAAGCCCACGCTAATGGGAAAAAACAGTCTCTTCAACAAATGGTGTTGGGAGAACTGGATATCTATAAGCAAAAGAATGAAAGAGGAATCCTATCTCACCCCCTATACAAGAATCAACTCAAAATGGATCAAAGATCTAAATATCAAAGCCAGGACCATAAAACTACTAGAAGAAAATGTAGGGAAATATCTTCAAGACCTTATAGTAGGTGGTGGTTTCTTGGACCGTACACCCAAAGCAC
>JAQZBX010061533.1:0-17085 GCA_029593785.1 Cabassous unicinctus
CCCCACAGCCCTTCTTTGATTTTTGGTTTAACTTATTTTGAGTCTTTAAAATTGCCCAGCTCAAGTTATCAAAATTGGGCCAGGGACTCACTAATGGGGTACAGATTTTCTCCCAGTGGTTGGGGTTAAAGAGAGACCTAAAAGCAGTTTTTCTCCTTGCAATTTCCTGGCCAACCAGTAGATGGCATACATCAGCGAAACTTTCCAGGGAGTTGTTTCTTTCAACCTCTGCTTTCCCATGTTTCTGGTCTGGCCAGAGCCTAGATTCAAAGCAGTATCTGCTGGCCAAATTCACTGAAGAGAAATGACTCTCTGCCCTCTGATCCACCCTCCCTCTTCTCTTGTAACAGCTGACAGGGATGACAATGTCTGTTCCCATCAGTCAGCTGCAGCAATGCCAGGGGTTTTATACAGTCTTAATGTCTTGAGGGAGGGTAGGGGATGAGGCCCTTCCTGGTCACCCACAGGGGTTTAGTAACTTACTTTTGTTGTTTTGGCTTCTTAGTCTCCCTGTCCCTCACCCTACTGGGGGTTGCACAGCACTGTCCTGGTCTACTAACCCACAAAGCAGGTCTCTTGGACAATTTTGGCCCTTTCTTCATTGTTTTTGTGAGAGAGTTGAGCCCTGCCTGTCTACTCCAGTGCCATTTTCCCCTCTCACCTCCTCTTGATTCTTTAAATCCATGAATTCATCCAGGTTCTCATATGCTGCTTGGGAGAGTTCTTTTATCCCAAATTTTTGGAAAGACAAAGGTATTTCTTTTTTTTAATTTTAATATGTCCTCTTTCACATTATTAGGAATCATTTTGCCTAAATATTAAGTGTGATTCTTTTTAAAAAATTACTTTTAATTATTTCTATATAATTATTTAACATGTTCTGCTTTTAATATGAGGACATTTTTGGGACTTGGGAATTGTCCTGAATGATATTGCAATGACAGATACAGGCCATTATATATCTTGTCATAACTTACAAAATTGTGTGGGAGAGACTGTAAACTACAATGTAAACTATAATCTACACTTAGTGGCAATGCTCCAAAATGTGTTCATCAATTGTAACAAATGTACCACACTAATGAAAGATCTTGTTAATGTGGAAAAATGTGTGAGGGGTAGGCAGCGGGGCATAAGGGAATCCCTTATATTATTTATGTAACATTTATGTAGCCTAAGTATCTTTAAAAAAATTAAAAAGTATATTTTAAAAGAAGTCTTTGAGCCTCATTTTTTTCTTATATCATCTTGATTGGTTTTGTTTGTAACTTTTCAAGTTTTTCCTTTTGAAGATTAGTACAGAAGCAGTGTATTTTACAGATCATGAACCCTCATGATAATTACAAAAATAAAAGCCAGCTCAGTAGCAATAGTTGAAAGGAAGAAAGCATAAGTAATAGCATATGTTGACATTTAAGGTGGCTAATGATAATTTATACTACGTTCTTCATCTCCAAAGTTCAGAATTAGTTGAGAACTAAGACACAAGTGTCAGGCAATTGCCTGTCAAGATATCAGCTTTATTACTTATAAGTTTGATAGGAACTCTGGATGGGAACTGGGGCCAAATTGGTTTTTCTAATATTTCTAAATTTTGTATTACTAACCAATCATAGCCAGGGTTGGAGGACTACAGCTCCACTCCCCACCTACCCTGCTGTAGTGACAGGATTTGCCCCTGTAAACTTACGCTTGCTGAAGCAGAAAATATGCATTTTTAAGAAATTATTTTTTAGCTGAAGTCTTCTTAAAGGAGAAAAAGAGAGGGGTCCAGAAGGTGCCTGAGCTCACCAGACAAGACAAGCTGAGGGCACTCCACCTGACCAGAAAGATCACTTCTAGCATCTTCAAATTTTCTGAGACATAGCTGCTTAAGAGACAGTAGGTGTGCAAAATGCATTTCATGAAAGTCAGGTGTAAATTTTAAAATAGACTGAATGTGTTTAAAAAAATAATGCTCTTTTCTTTTCATGTAGCTTCCTATACCACAAGATAGATGGGGGATAATACTTTGTGAAATACAAAAATACAATTAATGAACCAAAAAAAAGTACTAAGGTTTGCTTTCAAAAGGTAGGTGTGCTAAACTTAAGATAAAAATGAAAACAGCTGTCAAAAGGAACAGACTTTGGTAACAATACTTTAAAAAAAACTACAAAGTGGATAAGGTTTAGACTCCTTAGAATTAGCTTGAAAATAGTAAAACAAAGGAGTTTAGACATGTAGCTAGATTAAGAGGCCTTGCAAGCAATGTACATTTCTAGTATCAATTGAACTTTTAAGACAAATGTCATGATTTTGAGGTTTTATCCAAAAACATTATCCATAAGGCAATGAAACCCTCTGTCAAGAACATTTTCAGCTTATGATCTGAAATAGCTCAAGTTTTGGTCCTATGCTGGCATTTAATCATGTAGAATAAAGATGTCCATAAGGCACGCTCACTTTGAGAGCGTTTCAGCATTCACATTATGTAGAAAGACCACAGAGATCTGTCAAGAGAAAGAAGTTGATAAGACTGGGAATAGTGCCAGTTTGTCCTCACTTAGGAGGACAAATTTCAAAGGAGGATTTTTGTCCACCTGTCTCCAATAATTCTAACGAGCATAACAACTATACTTTAGGACATTGTAGTCAATCAGACAATATGTTAAATTCTCATTTCCTCTAGGCTTAATTTAGATTATACATTAATTTGAATTAAAATTTAGATTATACATTAATTTGAATTAAAATTTATGAAACTTCAAATATTTGTCATTAATTCAATTCAATCATTTCAATCATTTATTCATTAACATTTATTGAAAACCAATAGGTACCATACATCATGACAGTTGCTGGAGGTATAAAACTAAATATTACATTGTTTTGTCAAGAAGTTCATGAGCCCATTGGTGAGACAGGCTTGCAGTTGAATAATTAAGATACAGTATCATAAATTATACCATACATTAGTGACACAAAGTGAATAATCAAGTCAGGACAGATAAGGGAAGATTTTAAAAAATATAAATACAGAAAAATTTTTTCTAAGATGCTTCCACAATATTCAAATGCAGTTTCTAATTGATCATGTAGGATAATTTTTCAGATGGTAAACTTTTGATGATATTCCTAAACAATGCTCTTTGAATAGACAAATATCACTTACTTAAAATATTCTAATATTTTAAGAAGAAAATATTCTAATATATTAAGAGAAGAAAGTTGCTGCTGAGTAAATGTTTTGTTTGGTTGTTGTGTCTCTGTTGTTTTTAATGATGGAAGGATATGGCATAATGTAAAGGAAGCTCACAATAACTTACCCCATGAAATTAAAGACATAAATTTTCAAAATGAGCCTAAGGTCAAATTTAGGAATGAAGTTGATATATGTCATTACTTCCTCTATATTTAGGAATTTTGTTGGTAAAATAATCATAGAAGGTTTTGGCAAAAAAATGTGAGGAGCTTTCAGGTTATTTTTCTTTTATGTGGAAACTGAAAAGATACATGATGAGAAGGCATAAAATTCAAGTTTCTGAATTTTACAGGCCAGTTGCATAAATGATTATTATTCACTAGATGGCAGAATACTAAAAGAATAGTCTGGCAGAGTACAGCTGGTTTCATAAATGTGCTGGATAATTTAATTTAAGGACCTTCGTATCTCTGCAAAATTCAGTGATTCATTATTAAATGACATTAAATATATATGAATAGTCTGAAATAGCCCCTGCCACAGATGAGGATAATTTTCATAAATAAATCATAGAATCTTAGATTTGTAAAGGACCTTATATCATCCCTGTTTTCTCTGGCATGCCCCCCAATATTTGCCTTCTCCTGAGTTTCCTAGGGCAGTTATTTTCATTATAATCCTCCTGGCTTCCTAACTCATACACTTTGGATATATATTTGAATCCTTCCGCTCTCTTGCCCATGCTTAACACAATATCAAATAACAGGAACAAAGTTCTATTGATCTACCTCATTAACAGCTGGCCTTTCTGATAGCCCTCCCCATTTATTTATTCCTGCTAAAGCATTTAAGGCACTGCTCTGGTTAAAGGCTGTCCTCTGTTCCACAGTCTTTTGCAATTGTGTCCTACCTGTCATTACTGTCTTAAGACTGACCATGCTTGCCTCCAAATTGTCTCAGCATGATCTTTCCAAAATATGCATTTCATCACATGAGGCCAGTTTTAAATACTGTAAGGACCACTCTTTCACTTAGATGGGCAAAATACTTAAAAACAAAAGATTGATGAAAACTCACCTTTGGCAAGAATATGAGGTAATAAGCACTCTTCTCCATGACTAGTAAGGCTATTGAACAAAAAATTTATCATGTTTTTTTTTGCAGTATTTTTCACTGTTAAAAATGCATATTTCCTTTGAAAAATTCCACTACTATTAATTTATCCTATGGATAAGTTGTTTTTTGCAGCATTATTTCTAAGACCTAAACCTCTAAAGAACCTAAATATATGTCAAAATAGAAAGGATTAAGTATAGTTTGGAATATTCACATAATGGAATGCCATAGAGTCTTTATGAAGAATAAGGTGGATGAGTATATGTTAATAGGTAAAAAAGTCTTCAAGGAATGTTACTTGAAGAAAGAACAAAGTGCAAAGTATAATGTAAAGTATGTTACTTTGTGTTAGAATAATTGCTTCATATTTTTCCACACATACACACAAAATACTTGTATATATGAGGCAAAATACATGTAATATATTTATATATTAGCCAAATTCTGTTTTGGAAGGATATGCATGAAGCTGTTACAATTTCTGGAATGTGGATGTAGGGACAGAGAGAAGCCTTTATTTTATATAATGTACAAATATGATTTATATAGTATTAAAAAGGGAATATCTTTTAAACACCTATTGCTTCAGGGTAAATTTCAAACTAATTAGCACATCATTCAAGGCCTTTCACTATCATTGTTGTTTCCCTGTCCAGCTTTATAACCTCACTTTGTGCTCTGATCACAAGGCATTACACAACAAACTTAGAATCTATAATGTTCTTTCATATTTTCTTTCCTCTGACAGGATGCCCTTCTCTCCTCAAGACTTCTATATAATCTGCAAGGCTCTCATGTCACCCCTCCAGAAAGCCATCCCTTGCACCCTGGTGCCTTCTCATGTATGCTCACAGCCCTTTGAGTATACCTTTATTAGAGCTTATTTAATTGTTAGTGATTGTAAGTTTAAATATCTACCTCACCCATTTACTGTAAATACTTAATGGCAGGAACTATGCCTTTTTAATCTTTATATATCCATTTCCTGTAACAGGAACCAAGTATTTTCTTAACATTAAATTAAAGAATGAATGAGATATACAAAAAAATCAAACCCAACAGAGGGATTCCTTGTGAAACAGTCTACCAGACATGAGAAAACTGAAACCTCACTGGATATTTCAAACTGAGAAGATTAGGGAATTGGTTATACAAGTGTAGAAAGGCTTAAAAAAAAAAAAAGTGGGGGTTGGGGGTGGGATAAAAAGATATCCAAGTTTAGTAACTGCAGAAAGAAGCTAGGCCAGCAACAGGGAAGAGATGAATATAGAACCTTGGAGTTTGATGGAAGACCTCAGTGGGCCTGGTGCTTTGGATTCTGGAAGAAAGCTCTGTACAACTTGTACTGAGATTTTGAAGAGGGAACATGGCCAGATGGGATGGGTATACAGACTTCTGAAGGCAGCATGGCCTGGTGGATGATCTTGAAGCAATGATGACAGGAAAGACAATACTTTCTCCCTTCCAAGAGCCTTCTAATTTTTCTCCATGTCTATAAATGACAGATTGTAACAGGAAGCCAACTGGCAAAGGAATCTGGGAAAAGTACTTTGCTGAATTTCACTCCAGCATCAGAGTAGAGCACAGAAAGGTGGACTTGTTGCTGAAAGATGATAGGGAAAAATTGGCCTCAAGAGTGTGATTTACTAAAGATTTACTGCCTTCCCCAATGTTGGATTCATAGACCTGGAACACAATTGACACTATCTTTTTCTACCTTAAGCCCCTGCCTTATAATTTCTGCCAAAATGCCTTACATTTATATAGCACTTTATGATTTCCAGTGCACTTTCACATATATTATCTCTTTTTGAGCTTTGAAACTCAAATACTTATTTCCATTTTACATGTTGCCCAGATGATGACATCTGTGGTGGTTTGGAGCTATGTTCCCCAGAAAAGCATGTTCTTAAACTTAATCTATTCCTGTAGGTGTGAACTCACTGTAAATAGGACCTTTTGATGAGGCTACTTCATCAATCAGGATGGGTTTTAATCTTATTACTGGAGTCCTTTATGAACAGAATGAAATTTAAACACAGGGAAAGAAAGCCACAGAGGGAATGGCCAGAAGCTGAAAGTCAATGGAACCCAGAAGAGAAGGGAGAGGCCAGGAGAGGCTGCTATGTGCATTGTCATGTGACAGAGGATCACCAGCAGCTAGTCTTTGGGGAAAAAAGCATCACCTTGATGATGTCTTGATATGGACTACTTCTAGTCTCAAAACTGTGAGTCAATAACTTCTCATTGTTTAAACCAATCCATTGCATGGTATTTCTTAAGTAACCAGGAAACTAAACAACAATCTTAGGTCACCGTCTAATTCTTGGGGATGTTTTGTTTTGTTTTGCTTTCCATTTTAATTTTTTAAATAATTTTAAATGGAGAAAATTTGAAAAAATGGTACAGAGTGCAGACCATCTGTACCATGGAATACTACTTAGCAATAAGAAAGAATAAACTATTGATACAACAACTAGGCTGGATGTCAAGACCATTATGCTGAGTGAAACAAGCCAACATCAAAGGTCACATGCTGTGGGATTGTGGGAAAATGGCAGAATAGGAAGTTCCAGGAATCCAGGAATCAATCTCTCCACCAGAACTATTAATCAGGCAGGAACTGTCTAAATCAACTAATTGGAAACTCTGGAGTCTAGTAGAACATGAGCATCACACAGGGGAGAGTGGGAGTAAAAGACTGGTAAATTGTGGTAAATGCTGGCGAATTTCACTCTCCATGCTACTGTCCCCCACCCTTGTGGCAGGCAGCAGTGAGGTAATTCAACCTTAGCCCCAGTGTAACTTGCTGGTACTGGAGTGGGATATAAAGACAGTTCCCCAAGATCTGGGGGTGAGGTCGGATAGCTGCTTTTGGTTAACTACTTCAGATCACTGGGGGCCTGGTTCTGAGGGTGACCATTGTTCCAACCAGCCCAAGCAAAAGCGGCAGAGGAGACTTAAAGATAGTACCCATCTTCAAAACTACAGAAAACAGTTAAAGAGATGTATTTAATGGGCATATACTGTAATATGTGGTATACATACCCAATGGAATATTATTCAGTCATAATAAAAGAATGACGTTCTGAAACAAGTGTCAACATGGATGAACTTTGAAGACATTATGTTGAGTGAAATAAGCCAGACATAAAAGGAGAAATATTATATGATCTCACTGGTATGAAAGAAATAGAATAAGCAAATCTAGTGAGACACTAGAATATAGGTTACCAGGGGCTGAGATAGAGGGAGGGAATGGGGAGTTAATACTTATATTGTAGATTCTATTTGGGATGATGGAAAAGTTTTGGTAATGGGTAGTGGTGATGCTAGCACAATATTTTGAATATAATTAATAGCATTGAATTAGATATTTGAATGTGGTTAAAAGTAGAAATTTTAGATTGTGTATATGTTACTAGAATAAAATTTTTTAAAAAAATCCATAGGACTGTACAACACAGAGAACCCTAAAGTAAACAATGGAGTATATTTATTGTACAATTATAAAAATGTTCTTTCAATTGCAACAAATGTAGCATACTGATGCAAGATATTAATAATACAGTGGTACTTGGGAACTCTGTATTTTATGAATGATTTTTCTGTAAATCTATATCTTCTCTAATTAAAAAAAAGTCACATACTACATGACTCCATTTATATGATGTTCTTGAAATGACAAAATTATAGCGATGGAAAACAGATTATTGGTTGCCAGGGTTTAGAGATGGTGAGATTGAAGAATACGGGTGCATGTGACTATGAATTGGGAGCACATGGGAGATCTTTTTGATAGAATAGTTCTGTATTTTGATTGTAGTGCTGTTTACACTGATCTACATGTGTGATAAAATGGCATAGAACTATACACCCACATTATACCAATGTCAGTTTCCTGGCTTTGATATTGTGCTATAGTTATGTAACATGTAACTTTTGAGGGAAACTGTTAATGGGTACAGAACCTGTTAAAGATATATAGGACCTCTCTGTAGCATTGTTTCTACTCAATGTTTATCTATAATTGTATAAAAATAAAAAGCTAAAAAAACCCCACAACTTAGTACAGAGAGTTCCTGTTTATCTTTCACCCAACTTCCCCTAATGTTAACATTTTATATAACCACAGTACAATTATCAAAAGCAGGAAATGAACATTAATACAATAGCTTAAATAACCACAGACCTTAATCAAATTTCACCAGCTTTTCTATTAATGCACTTTTTTGTTCCAGCATTGAATCCAGGATCCCAAATTTCATTTGGTTTTTGTGTCTCCTTAATCCCTTCTAATCTGTGACAGTTCCTCAGTCTTTCCTTGTTTCATGATGTTGGGCTTTGGAAGAATACTGATAATTTATTTTATAAAATGTCCCTACATTTGTGTTGGATGATTCCTCATGATTTGAATGAGGCAATGCAATTTTAGCAAAAATATCACATAAATAATGTTGTGTCTTTCTCAGTGCATCATATCAGGGGTTCATAATATCTATATATCTTATTACTTGTGATAACATTGATCAGTTGGTTAAGGTGGTATCTTCTGGGTTTATCCACTAGAAGTTACTTTTTAAAAAATTGTAATCACTTAATTAATAAACATCTTAAGGGAAAACTTTGAAACTATGCAAAAAAACCCAAAAAACCAAATCTCATCACAACTTTTTGCCCACTAATTTTATTATTAATAAACAGAATTTGGCTGCAGCAATTATTACTATGGTGTTTATCTAACGGTAATTTTTGATATCCTTTTCTTATTCTACATTTATTAATTAGAATTCATTAAACCTACAATTCTAATTCTACACCTTAGCTTATGCCACTTTGATCATAAACCAAATTTCCATATACATTTTGTACTTCACTGGTCTATTTATCTTCACGAACCAGGTCAACTTTTTAAATTATACAGGCTTTATACTCTGCTTTAATATTTAATAGGACTAATCTCCCTTCCCTGTGGTATTTCCTTTTCAGTGTTTTCCTGGATATTCCTGCTTGTTTGTTTGTCCATATGAAGTTTAATATCAACTTCTCTAATTCCATATGTGAAAAAACACTTGTTTGTACTTAGATTGGTACTGCTTTACATTTGTCAATTAACTTAGAGAGAACTGACATTTTTACAAATGCTGAAGCATCTTACCCAAGAACATGGGATGTTTTGCCAATTTTTTCAAGTTTGCTTTTGTGTCTTTTAGGAGAGTGTAACATTTTTCCTTCTATATGTTTTGTGCATTCTTTTAAGTTTATTCCTAAGTCTTTAATCTTCTCTATTGCTATAAATGAGATTTTCTCTACTGTTACGTTTCCGCTTGGTTGTTGTTTGTGTATGTGAAAGCCATTGATTTTTTAATGTCAGTTTTATATCCTGTTACCTTACTGAATTATTTTTGTTTGATTTAATTTTATGATTGATTCTTAGATTTTTCATGTATGCTATTTGATAATTTTACTTCTTTTTAAACCATTCTTATGCCTTTAACTGATTTCTATTGTTGAATTGCATTTGTTAATATCTAGTATAATGCAGAATAGCGGCAGATATAGTGGTCATGATTACCTTATTCCTGGTTTTAGGGAAATGTCTCTAGTGTTTCTCCACTAAGTTAGAGGCTAGCTTTATTTATTAATTTTTGTCATGGATGGGTATTGAATTATGTCAAAGCTTTTTCAGTATCTATGGCAATTTTCATATGACTTTCCCCCTTAAATTTATTAATGAGATGTATGATATTAGTGGATTTCCTAATATAAACCACTTTGCATTCTTAAAATATATCCACTTAATCATTGTGTATTATTTTCTTAATCTGTTATTGGGTTCTATTTGCTAGATTTTACTTACTGTTTTTGCATTTGTATGCAGGAGAGATAGTGGACTATACTTTTCTGTCTTTTTACTTTCTTTATCAGGTTTAGGTATCAATGTAATACTTGCTTCATAAAAATAATTTGTAAGTTTTCCTTCCTTTTCTCTGGAATAATCTATAGTGCATAGGGTCTATCTGATTTTTAAAGGTTTGGTAATATTCTCCTGTGAAACCAGGTGAAGTTGGTACTTTTTGTGTGAATGTTGTGTAGGGGGTTGAAGAGTTACCCCCGCCCCCCCAAATGAGTAAAAGTTATGCCCAAGTCCAAACCTTCATTTGCAAGAAGGATCATTGCATATATAATTCATGTAAGGATTTCAAGATGCAATCATCAGTGATTATGGTGTGCTCTAAATCCAATGATGGATGTCCCTGTTAGTGACAGAAAAAGAGGGGCCACACAGACATAGAGAAGGCTAGGTGAAGATGTAGTTACAAATTGGAGTTATGCTGCCACAAGCCCAGCAACACCAGGAGTCACCAAAAGCTAGAAGAGGTAAAGAATTATTCTCCCCTAGAGCCTTTGGAGGGAGCATGGCCCTGCTGGTACCTTGATTTTTACTTCTAGCCTCCAGAAGTGTGGGAAAATAAATTTCTGTTGTTTTAAGCCACCAAATTGGAGGTAACTTGTTATAGTAGCCCAAGAAAACGAATACAATTCCTAATTACTTTCTCTAATACTTTTATGGAGACTGATCTTTTAAAGCTATCTCCTTTAAAACTGATCTCTAATCAATTTTGGTAAAAGTTTTTGTAGAGAAGTCTGTAAATTATTTTCTTAAGATTAAAATTTTTTCTTCTGTTTCAATCTTTACACTCTCCTTGACATTTTATATTTTGTATATTTGTGATTTCTTTTTTTTTTTGGTCAGCTCAGCTGGTGGCATCTATATTTTTAACTTTTTTCAAGAAAATCAGGATTTTGATTTATTAATTAGATGTACTTTTTTCTATACTCTACCTAATTATTTTCTGATTTTTTATTATTTACTTTTTTGTGTTTTTTTAAAAAATTCACATTGTTATTCTGTTGTTCTTTTTCAAATTTTTAAAAATTGGAAATAAAATCATTTGTTTTTGTTCTATTTTTAGTGATAAAAGAATTTGGTGCTATAAATTTTGCCCAGATCACTGTTTAAATGTATTCCACTGATTCTGATATGTAGTGTTTCCATTGTCATTATTTTCACCTGAGTTGTTTCATAGATATCTTGTTTTTAATTTCCATATAGAAAGATCTGTGCTTAGAAATGTAAATAAAATTAGCCCAAGTCACCAACCCATATCCTCTCCAGTATACATTACAATAAATTTCCTGTGCCTTCTGTGAATTCTTGAGGATACTAGAACAGCCATGTCCTGGTGCAGGATAGGCTGGCCATATCCAATCTGAGAAATAATACAAATATTGGGGGAATTTTTTCTCTTGCATTCAGAAGTGAAATATTATGGAAATATTATTGGTCCCATTTCCTTTTCTTTATTTTCAACTGTATCCAAATAAATGAACTTTCCCTACACACTCCTTTTAATAGTCCTCCATGGAAAAATTGTTTATTTTATCTAAAACATGTAATTGGACTGTGGAAAACTGAAACAAGCTAGATTTAAATAATAAAAACTATCTCACAAGCCAATTCAACAATATATGTCTATTAAAATGATTAAAACTATTTTGTTTATGCTTAGAAATGAGTTTTTAAAAAATCAGCAGAGTTGGAAAAAAAGTAAGAATTTTAGAAGGCAGTTTTGAATGAAATCATATGTATTAAAGTTCCTGAGTAATTAAATTCTATGACATTAAAATCACACTACCTCAATTTTGATATTTATATGAAATCTAAAATTAATAACAGACAACTCCAAGGATAGAGTAGATGTCCTAGAAAACTTTAGTTTAAGCATAAATTCAAAAGCTTTAATTCAGTCATTTAAGACTATTCTCCATCCATCTTTTCTTTTCTTTTGTTGTCATCATAAGGGGCAAGGCTGACTTCCTTAAATAACACCTTTTGTGATATATAATGTGACTGAATGTTGGCTTACTTTAGTTGAGATTAGTTCTAAATGAAGTGAAAATCAAAGAAGCTTAACTAATTAAGGTAATTAAAGTATATCATCAATTATATCAATGTGCCCAATATGAATTCTTATGTTTAATTAAGAGAACAAAGAAAATACACTATTCTAGGCCCATTAAATTATCAGTACAATATTGTGTGTGTTGAGTGGATATGTTGAGTGAAATGGAAATTATTTAAAATCCCTTTTGAAGAAAAATAAATCAGCAACATTTTGGGAGGATATAAAATTCAAATGAGTAAGTAGTGATGACTGTTGAATCTCAGAGTGTAAGCTGAGTTAGAACATTAAATTAGACATTAATCAAGTATAACATAGGACATTACCTTTTGTGTATTTTAAATAAATACTATAAAAAGGAAGGTTTAAACAAATCATCTGAAGTTTATTTGGATGGTACATGAGATTTGGAAACTAGAAATATTTATCATACAGAATCTTTAAGTCCAATTCTTGCTTTGAATCATGTTGCTAGAACATGAGTTTTAGTTAAAAGTTTTAGTTAAGAATGGTGATTTAACTCCCAGCTTCCAGATGAAATAGAGAAAGGAAGTAGAATGAAATCTATCTCTACAAAAAACAAGAGATGCCCCTTATTAATAACACTTCAGCTCTACAGGATAAACCAGTAGGATTTGTAATATCTCAATCCTCTTATTCAGTGTAAACAAGGAAAATGCAAATCATAATCCAGGATTATACTTGGATAGATGAGAGAATATTTGAATAAAGAGACCATTGTGTAGATGAGGAGTAGAAATGGAAGTTCTAAGCAAGAACCCCAAGACACATGGGAGCTTCCTTTTCACCTTACCATGTTCAATTCTATGAAGCCACAGCGGGAATAAGAAAGGAAGAGCAATGGATGGTAGTTTCCTTGTCAACCTTGCAGACATCTCACTAACATTTCATTAGAATGAGTTACCACATCGGTGTTTGGAAGTTTCCTAGTGATATTATGTATATGATAATAAATATATATGGTTAAAAAGAAAACTGCTGGAAGGTTTGCAACAGAGGGAGAAATCTTGTACACAAAAACTTGAAATTCATGCTCAATCTGAATAGCTCTATTTAGGGGAAAATCAATAACAATATATTTCAAAGAAAAGTAAATTTACCATATGTCCAACAGAAAGAAGAAGGTTTTCACTCTCTTTTCCAAGATTCTAATACCACAGTTTAATCAGTCCACATTTTAACTATATTTCTAATTGTCAACTTTTTTTTGGATAAAGGAATAAAAGAATCTACACACTTTAAGAGTTTTTATGGAATTCAACATCACTGTAAAATAGCTGTTTACAACTGTGATTTTAGTTTTTTTTTTTTTTTTCTTTTATTTTTTCTGGCATTTTCCATTATTAACAATTTTCCCTCTACGATGATAATATATCATTTGCCAAACCAATTGAATACATTAACACTTCATGGCCATCTGACATAGAGCAAATAAAATTATCTTATATCAGTGTGATGTTTTGTAAATTGATCTTTTTATATTCTTTTGTCCTCTCAGTTCTATTTTAATATCCTGGTGGCAGACAACCTTTATTCATTCATTCATTCATTCAATCACCTTTAAACAGAGTAGATCCCAATGGGAATGTTTTCTCACTGTTTTCTTCTAAGACTTGCAGCCTCCTCTGCTTAGGGCCTACTAGGGAATCTGGACTGGGGACAAATCAAGCCAGCCTCTGTGGTGAAAAACTGCAACATTTAAAATTAGGTGTCCCTGTGTTATGTTGTGTAGACCAGAAAAATAGAGTCAACTTTATACAGAGAGAGAAGAAATGAAAGATGTACAGAAAGAAGCCAAGAAAAGTGATTTAGAAAGAGTCTTGACTGCATTCAAATCCCAGGTTCCAGTTGAACCCCAAACCCAATTCAATCCCTGGGTCTTGGAACTGTGAGAGGTGCTGGTATCCTTTATGTAAATTCCCTTGCATTTAATAATATTTTCAGTGTAGAAGCTCTTGCTTCTAAACAATTCACTTCTAACCAATAAAACTCAATTTTACTGAAATGTTAATGGATAGTGTACACTGGAGTAGAAAAAAAAGAAAAAAGTCAATGGCCACTGATCTCAAGAAGCTCATATTCCAGCAGGTATACATAATATAAAAGCATCACAAACACAGGGGAATCCAGAGAAATTATACTTTAAATTTTTCACAATTCCTGAAAAGAGCAAAAGGTATGCCATGACTCACCAAATCACTTTTCAGAGTGACTTACCATAATTAAGTATTTATGGATTTACACAGTTGCTTTTCATGATTTTGGTAAGAAGTGATGCTGCGTGACTGCATATGAATAAATGAGGTGGATTTGACTTTATAGTGCTAAAACAGTTTTTACAATTCCCTATGATTCTGAAAATAATTTCTTACTCCTTTAAGACTTTATGTTGCCATTTCAAATACAAAATTATAATTAGAAAAATTTCCTTAGTTGTTTCTGATGGGATTGCTGTACTTTCATAGGGTGCTAGGGGGCAATATAAGACAAAAGACTCTTCCACAGGGTGCTCACAGATAAATCAGAACTACAGACAGCTGGAGAGGATACAGACAAATAGGAACACTCCTTCAGGGTTGGTGGGAATGTAAAATAGTGCAGCCTCTGTGGAAGACAGTTTGGTGTTTCCTCAGGAAGATAAATCTGCCATATAATCTGGCAATCCCACTACTAGGAATATATTCAGAAGAACTGAAAGCAAGGATGCAAACAGACATTTTCCCACCGATATTCATAGTGGCATTATTGACAGTTGCTAAAGATGGAAACAACCCAAGTGTTCATCAACCGATGAATGGATAAGAAAGATGTAGTATATATATGCGATGGAATACTATTTAGCTGTAAGAAGAAATGAACTTGGGGTGCATATGACAACATGGATGTACCTTGAGGACATTATGTTGAATGAAATAAGCTAGACACAAAAGGACAAATATTTTATGGTCTCAATTATATGAACTAAATTGATGAGTAAACTCATGGAGTTAAACAATAGAGTATAGGTTATTAGGAGAGAGAATATGGGTTGAGAAGGGGGAGCTGATGCTGAGTATATGTAGAATGTTTAATAAGGTTGTTGTAAATGTGTGGAAATGGTTAGAGTTGAGGTAACACATTGTAAGTATAACTAGCACTGCTGAATTATAAATGTGATTGTGGATGAAAGGGGTAGTCTCGGGAGATTAATGTCCTTTGAAAGAAATCTAGAGGATAATCTAGGGACTGTATAACATAGTGATTTCAGTGGTGGATGAGGATTGTGGTTAATAGTACAAATACAAGAATGTTCCTCTATTACATGGTGTTAGAATATGGTGATACATGGGGAAAATACCAGTAATGTAACTTATAGACTATAGTTAATAAAGTAATAGTTTTGTAGCAATGGCAAAGAAGGTACTATATCAATTCTGAGAGTCAACAATGAGGGGTGGAAAGGGGTATGGGATTTTTCCCTTTAGAGTAATGAAAATGTCCTAAAATGGATGGAGGTGATGACAGCACAATTCTGTGATGAAACTGAAAACCACTGAGTATATGCTTTGGATGGATTTGTACATGGCAGGAGACTATATAACACAGTGAACCCCATGGTGGATGATAGACTTTGTTTAACAGTGCAAATGTGAAAATGTTCTCCCAGGAACTATAACAAGTGTACATACTAATACATGGGGTTAATAATAGGATAGTTTGTGGGGAAAATACATCAAGTATTTTTACTGTAGATAGCAGTAATATTATGGCAATGTTTTTTCATCATTTATAACGAATGTGTCACAACAACGTAAGGTGCTGGTGGTAGGGTGATGTATGGAAATCCTGTATGGCATATACGATTGTTTTCTTAACTTACAGCTTCTCTAATAAAAAAAAAAAAGATAAAAAAAAAACAAAAACAAAACTAAAGGGCAAACGATCTGTAAGGAATAAAAAACTTAGATCAAAAGATGATATTTATGCTTAAATTCCTGTTGACAATATTCTCATTGGAGATGAGGTGAATTGTTTTTCCTTTTATTTTCTTGTGTGGTTATTAACCAGTGTTATGTGGAATTCTTAGCTCTTGATCTTCAAAAATATTTTGCTGATTTCCCTTATCCATTTAGCTTCTGTTGTCTGAAACTGTATGCATGCTATGTGTTCAAGGGCAACTTAACTGTATTGTCATCTAGAGATGATTAGCTGGATATGTGATTAAATAAAACAGGTTAAGGAGACTGGACATGTGGTATACCCTGACATGGGAATCATGTGGAACAGACCTGTCTTGGTGCTATAACAAAAAGAGAGCCAGACAACTGGATGTTGGGTTATCCAAGGCCTGGACTCAGACTTTGAAGCTGTATGAGAATATTGAATTCTCTCAGATCTGTTCCTGTTTTAACTCATAGCTTAAAATTTATTTCTTAATCCTTCCACATGTAAAAAAATTATTGATGACCCTAATTAATGTCATGGACTAACGTGTGTTTGTGTACAGCTTCTAAATTAAGTATTTCTTGACTGTTTGTTAATGTAAGAAATAAACACTTTTCAGCCTTTGGCTAATTGGGAGATCGCTACTAAAAAACATTTAGGTAGCTATTGTGTTTTCCTTTAAGGATGGTTCCTTGGGGGGTTGTATTCCCTGCTAAATGCCAAAAACAGCCCACTCAGTAGAGAAACTGCTAACCATCAGCTATTAAGTAGTATTGCTTCTAAAATAGAAAAAAAAAACAAAAGAAGGCCATCTGGGATATGAGAACATGTTTTTATGGGTCTCTGCAGGATTCTTAGTAGAGTGCATGGCAG
>JAQZBX010061534.1:0-17080 GCA_029593785.1 Cabassous unicinctus
ATTTCATTTCCAGGCATATACCCAAAGAACGTGAAAAGGTCTCAAACAGTTATTTGTACACCAACTTTTACAGCAGCATTATTCACAACAGCCCAAAGCTGGAAACAATGAAAGTATCCATCAACAAATGAATGTACAAACAAAATGTGTTACATATACATACTGGTATATTATTTAGCCTTTAGAAACATGGATAGAAACTTGAAGTTATTATGCTCAGTAAAATAGGCAAGACATATAAGGACAAATGTTGTAGGATGTTACTTATAAGAGATATGTAGAAATAGCAAATACAGTAAATTCACAGTGACAGAAAGTAGATTAGAGGTTACCAGGAGATGGGGGAGGGGAGAAGAAAGAATGTATGTTTGGTGTAGAGTTATAGAGTGTGTGTAAATAAAATTATTTTAAAAAGTATACCAGCTATCCAGTGTTGTAATTTTTCCATATATGGTCTGTTGTGATTATTTACCTGCAAATGCAGGCATGCATGCATGCACACACTCACACACACACATACCATGACATATTGGGTCCATCTAGGTTTGGAATTTGTAAATTGAATCCCTAAGAAGGAGTCAGGGGAAAGTGTTGTCTGAGGAGGTTTTCAAAGTAGGAGTCATGATGGCTGTATTAGTCAGCCAAAGGGGTGCTGATGCAAAATACCAGAAATCTGTTGGCTTTTATAAAGGGTAATTATTTGGGGCAGAAGCCTACAGTTACCAAGCCATAAAGCATAAGTTACTTCCCTCACCAAAGTCTGTTGCCACATTTTGGAGCAAGATAGCTTCCAAAGTCTGTAAGGGTTCAACTTCCTGGGTTCCTCTCTTCCTGTGGCTCATTTCTTTCTGGGCTCAGCTGCTCTTTTTCTCCACAAGGCCAGCTGTAGACTATCAGGCGAATGACTCATCTTTCTTCCCGAGCCTCTGCCTGTGTTTAATGGAAACTTCTCTCCTTCCTCATGTATCTGCTTTTTTTATGTGTTTACTTCCCAGGGCTCCAGCTCAAAACAACTTTCTCTTTTGCTATGTTGTTTTCTCTGTGAGTCGCCAACCACCAAGGGGGTTGGGACTCAGCATCCTACTGACATGGCCCAATCAAAGCCTTAATCATTATTTAATCAAGTAAAAGCAAAACCTCTGAATCCAATATAATCTAATATGCCCAGAGAGAAAGACCAGTTCACAAACATAATTCAATATCTATTTTTGGAATTCATAAACTATATCAAACTGCTACAATGGCCTATGGAATTTATTCCAGCTAAAACAGAGTAAGATGATTGCATGGAGCTAATGCAACTAAAAGAGAGGGGGTTCTGTGGGACCTATGGTAGTGGAAAGGATTATAACACGTAAGCTTTAAGGATAGAATGTTGTAGTTAGGAGTAAATGTTCACATTTGGGATGTAAGAAGTGCTACAATTTAGGGAAATGACAAAGTCAAGGGTGAGAGCACGGGAGGTGAAGGATATTAAAAGCAAACAAAATTGTGAGATTGGCAGTGCAGAAATGTAACACTTGGACAAAACCTTTCTTATATTGACAAAATTATGTTTTATGCTTAAAAGGCTATGAGACAAAATTAACTCAAAATGGATCATAAACTTAAATATAAGAACCAGTTCTATAAAACTCCTAGAAAAAAATTTAGGGAAGCACCTTCAGCATCTTGTATGAGGCAATGGTTTCCTAGACTTTATACTTGAAGCACAAGCAACAAAAGAAAAAATAAATAAATAAGACCTCATCAAAATTAAAAACTTTTGTTCCTCCAAGTACTTTACTGTGAAAGTGAAAAAGACAACCTACACAATGGAAGAAAATATTTGGAAACCACATATCTGATAAAGGATTAATATTATGTATAGATAACAAAATCCTTCTGCTTAACAACAAAAAGACAAACAACCAAATTAAATATTGGGCAAAATTTTTGAAGAAATGGAAAAGCCAACAATCAAATTTATTTGGAAGAGTAAGGGGCCCTGAATAACCATAAATGTCTTTAAAAAGAAGAATGAAGTTGGAAGACTCCCACTTACAGACTTTAAAGCATATTACTTAGCTACAGTGGTAAAAACAGCATGATACTGGCATAAAGACAGAAACATTGAATAATGGAACTCAGTTGAGAACTCAGAAATAGACCCTCACATCTACAGTCAAGTGATTTTTGACAAAGCTGTTAAGCCCACCCAGCCGGGCCAAAACAGTCTATTCAACAAATGGTGCTGGGAGAACTAGATATCATATCCAAAAGAAAGAAAGAGGACCCCTTTCTTACATCTTATACAAAATTTAACTCAAAATGGATCAAGACCTAAATATAAAAACAAGAACCATAAAAATCCTAGAAAAAAATGTAGGAAAACATCTTTAAGATCTTGTGGTAGGTGGTAGTTTCTTAAATCTTACACCCAAAGCATGAGCAACAAAAGAAAAAAATAGATAAATGGGGCCTCCTTAAAATTAAATACTTTTACACCTCAAAGGACTTTGTTGGGTAAAAAGGCAGATGCCTCAATGTGAGAGACTATTTGGCAATCGCATATCTGATAAGGGATTAAATCCATGATATATAAAGAGATCATACAACTCAACAATAAAAAGACAAACTACACTATTAAAAAATGGGCAAAAGACTTGAAAAGACAATTGTCTGACAACCCAAGTGTCTATGATGAACGGATAAACAAAATGTGGTATATACATATTCTAGATTATTACTTAGCCATAAAAAAGAACAAAGTCCTGTTACATGTGACAGTTTGGATGAACCTTGAAAACATCATATTGTGTGAAATAAGGCAGACAGAAAAGGATAAATATTGAATGCTCTCACTGATTTGAAACAATTAGAATGAGCAAATTCATAGAGTCAATCTAGAATAGAGTTTATCAGGGGACAGGTAGGATTAGGGAATGGGAAGTTAAGGCTTAAAAGGTACAGGGTCTATTTGGAATGATGGGAATATTTTGGTAATGGATGGTGGTGGTGGTGGTAGCACAATACTGTGAATGCAATTAACAGCACTGAAATATATATATGAGCATGATGAAAAGGGAAAATGTTAGATTGTATATATGATAACAGAATAAAAATGTTTTTAAAAAGTCCATGAAACTATACCACACAAACCATTAACCCTAAATTAAACCATGGATTTAATTAATAGTAAAATTATAAAAATATACTATCAATTGTAACAAATTTTCCATACCAATAAGAGGTGGTGGTGGGGTGGTATATGGGAATTCTATATTTTATGCATGATTGTTCCATGAACCCACAACTTCTCTAATAAAGAAAATCAGATTCCATGTGATGCTTTGGTCTGAGATACACTTTGAGTTTCAATAGCCCAGGCTATTTTAGGATGATCTCATCTGCTCCTGTCCAGATTTAGATGAGTTCTCGAAAACAAATGAAAATATATTATAAATCTTGCTCTGTCCTTATCCATGCTTTCTGTACTTATGTTACAAAATTATCTTTTAGAGTACATGCAGCTAAAGCAAGACGATTTCCTGCCAGTCTAATTAAAATCAGGGGCCTGTATTAATCAAAATTCTAGGACACAGAGTAGCTCTGAGGCATTGCAACATTCAAAGAATAAGATGTTGCAGGTTGAATTGACAATAACAGAACTATTTATTAAACAAAAAATATTAACTTTGCACTTATTCTAACAAGATTATTTAGATGAGTCAGCATCTGTTTTTTTTAGCACTTTAAAACCAGTATTTCATTGATCTTAAATTTTAGCAATTTTATTGAGATATATTCATATACCATACAATCCATCCAAAGTGTACATTCAATAGGTTTTGGTTTGATCACAAAGTTGTGCATTCATCACCACAATCAATATTAGAGTATTTTCATTTCTATAAAAAGAACCCCCACACATACCCCTTAGCAGTTAAATATCTCATTGTAGTTTTGATTTGCATTACCCTAATAGCTAATGATGTTGAAGATCTTTTCATGTGCTTTTTGCCATTTGTACTTCTTCTTTGGAAAAACATCTATTCATGTCTGTGGCCCATTTTTTAACTGGGTCATTTGTCTTTTTATTGTTGAATTGTAAGATCAATTTATATATCATAGATACTGTAGCCATCTGGCAATTTGATATAATTATGAATTCCAAAAATATAATTGGATCATGCTTGTAAACTGATCTGTTAATCTGGACATGATTAAGTTATGATTAGGGCATTGACTGGGCCACGTCAGTAGGGCATTGAGCCCCACCCCTTGGTGGGTGGGGGAATCAAATATAAAAGGCAAGGCAAAGGACAGAGGAGGCAGGTTTTGAGTAGCAGTTTTGATGTTGGAGTTTTGATGTTGGAGAGAAGGCCCTGGGATAGAGACAAGCCATTCGCTGAGAGTTTACAGATGGCCTTGTGGAGGAAACAAGCGCTGAGCCCGGAGAGAAACACAGCCCTGGGAAGAGAAGAACCCAAGAAGCCTGAACCCTGGCAAACGTCGGCAGCTGTCTTGCTCCAACACGTGGCAATCGACTTTGGTAAGGGAAGAAACTTAAGCTTTATGGTCTGGTAACTGTGGGCTTCTACCCCAAATAAATACCCTTTATAAAGACTAACCCATTTTTGGTATTTCACATTAGCACCCCTTTGGTTGACTAATACAAATACTAAACCTTTATCAGATATGTGGTTTCCAAACATTTTCTCCCATTGAGTAAGCTGCCTTTTCCCATTCTTGACAAAGTCTTTCAAAGTACAAAAGCATTTAATTTTGAGAGTCTCATTTATCTATATTTTCTTTTGTTGCTCCTACTTCAGGTGTAAGGTCTAAGAAACTGCCTCCTACCACAAGATCTTGAAGGTGTTTTCTGACCTTTTCTTCTAGGTGTTTTATGTTCCTGGCTTTTATATTGAGCTCTTTGATCCATTTTGAGTTAATTTTTGTTTAAGCTGTGAAATAGGGGTCCTCTTTCATTCTTTTGGTTATGAATATCCAGTTCTCCCTACACCATTTGTTAAAGAAACTGTTCTGTCACAGTTGAGTGGGCTTGGTAGCCTTGTCAAAAATCAATTGACTATAGAGGTGAGTGTCTATTTCTGAGCTCTCAGTTTGACTCTATTGATCTATAAGTCTATTTTTATGCCAATACCATGCTGTTTTGAATACTGTATCTTTCTAATGTGTTTTAAAGTCAGGATATTTGAGTCCACTGACTTCGTTCTTCTTTTAAAGATATTTTTGATGACTCAGGTTCCTTTTGCCTTCCAGATAAATTTGGTAATTGACTTTTCCATTTCTGCAAAGTAGGCTATTTGAATTTTGATTGCGATTGCATTGAATCTGTAAATTAATTTGCGTAGACTTGACATCTTAATGATATTTAGTCTTCCCAATCCATGAACACAAAATGTCCTTTCATTTGTTTGGGTCTTATTTAATTTCTCTTTGCAATGTTTGCTAATTTTCTGAGTATAGATTCTTTACATCCCTGGTTAAATTTATTTCTAGATATTTGATTATCTTAGTTGCTAAAATTAATGGAATTTGTTTTCTGATTTCCTCCTCAGATAATTCATTTCTAATGTATAGCAACACTACAATTTTTGCGTGTTGATCTTGTATCTGATCACTTTTATGAATTGTTTATTAGCTTTCATAGTTTCATTGTTGATTTTTTGGAGTTTTCCAAATATAGGATCATGTCATAAGGAAATAGTGAAAGTTTTACTTCTTTCTGATATGGATTCCTTTTATTTCTTTTTCTTGTTTAAATTGCTCCAATTCAAACTTCTAATAAAGTGTTGAATAACTGTGGTGACAAAAGACATCCTCGCCTTT
Organism: Cabassous unicinctus; assembly: GCA_029593785.1. Classification (NCBI taxonomy): domain Eukaryota; kingdom Metazoa; phylum Chordata; class Mammalia; order Cingulata; family Chlamyphoridae; genus Cabassous; species Cabassous unicinctus. The sequence goes on from JAQZBX010061534.1 coordinate 5,836, forward strand.
TTCTTGATCTTGGAAGGAAAGCTTTCATCCTTCCACCGTTGATTTCAATGCTGGCTGGGGGTTTTACATATATGCCCTCTAACATGTTGAGGAAGTTTCCTTCTATTCCTATCTTTTGAGTGTTTTTATAAAAAATGGGTGGTGGATTTTGTCAAATGCCTTTTCTGCCTCAATAGGGATGATCATGTATTTTTTCCCCTTTGATTTGTTAATGTTGTCTATTATCTTAATGGATTTTCTTGTATTGAATCACCCTTGTATACCTAGGATAAAATCCACTTGATCCTGATGTGTAATTCTTTTAATGTGCTGTTGAATTTGATTTGCAAGTATTTTGCTGAGGATTTTTGCATCTATATTCATTAGCGAGATTGGACTGTAGTTTTATTTTCTTGTAGTATCTTTATCTGGCTTTGGTTTAGGGTGATATTGGCTTCATAGAACAAGTTAGGTAGTGTTCCCTTCTCTTCAATAATTTGGAAGAGTTTGGGCAGGAATGATATTAATTCTACTTTAAATGATTGGTAGGATTAACCTGTTATGCCATCTAATCCTGGGTCTTTTTTTACTGGGAGGTTTTTGATGACCGATTCAATCTCTTTACTTGCAATCGGTTTGTTCAGGCCTTCAATTTCTTCTCACATTACTGTGGGTAGTTTGTGTGTTTCTAGGAAGTTGTCTATTTCATCTAAGTTGTCTAATTTGTTGTGACAGTGTGAAGTTTCTTTTGAATCCCAGAAAAGATCATATTCTTAAACTAATCCATTCCTATGCCTATCCCACCTTTGCATATTGGAAGCAGATAACAAGTTTTCTAAGTTTCACAGGTATACTGCTAGCGGATAATTTTGACCCAAGTCAGAATACATGCCTGTAACTGATTTTGATGTGATTATATACTTACATTTGTTACTGAAATGATTTAAGGCTTTTTGAAATATTTTGATGCAATTAATGGATTTTGCATATGGAAAGAACATGTCTTTTTGGGATTCAGAGGGTAGAGTGTGACAGTCTGAAGATTTTTTGTGAATCCAAGAAAAGAACATGTTCTTAAACTAATCCATTTCTGTTGGTGTGGGGCACTTTGATTGCATTGGATTCAGTTAAAGGACTTTTTGATTAGATCACTTGATCTGATCACTTTAGGGCCTTTGATTGGACTATGTCAGTGAGATGTGACCCAGTGTGGGTCTCTGCCCTCTTGCTGGGGTCTTATATAAACTGAGAACTGAAAGCAGAAACACACAGAGAAAGAAGGTCAATCCTTCCCTTGAGAGAGAAGACTGCAGGAACACAGAGAAACCCCAAGAGACCAAGAGAGAAGCTGAGAGAAACTCTGAGAGGCCGAGAGAGCGGTTGGAGACTGGAATCAATAGAGCAGGCCTGAAGCAAGGAGAAGCAGCCATTTTGCCTTGCCATGTGGCAGGAGTCCAGGATCCGACCAACAATGAACCTTTGGTGAGAAAGCTTTTCTGATACTTACATGATTTGGATATTTTTGCAGCATCAGAACTGTAAGCTTTTACCCTAATAAATCCTCATTATAAAAGCCAACACACTTCTGGTATTTTTGCATTGGCAGCCTTTGGCAAACTAAAATAGTTGGCATACAGTTGTTCATTGTATCTTCTTTTGATCTTTCTTATTTCTGTGGAATCAGTAGTAATCTTTCCCCTCTCATTTCTGATTTTATTTACTTGCATCTTCTCTCTTTTTTCATCGTCAGTCAAGCTAAGGGTTGACTGACAATTTTGTTGATTTTGTTGATCTCAAGGTACCAGTTTATGGTTTTGTTGATTCTTTCTATTGTTATTTTGTTCTCAACTTCATTTATTTCTGATATAATCTTTGTTATTTCTTTTCTTCTGCTTGCTTTGGAATTAGTTTGTTGTTCTTTTTCTAGTTCCTCCAGATGTGCATTTAGGTCTTTGATTTTAGCTCTTTCTTCTATTTTAATATAAGCATTTAGGCCTATAAATTTCCTTCTCATCACTGCCTTTACTGTATCCCATAGGTTTTGATATGCTGTGTTCTCATTTTCATTCTTCTCAAGATATTTACTGATTTCTCTTGCAATTTCTTCTTTGACCCACTGATTATTCAAGAGTGTGTTGCTTAACCTCCATATATTTCTGAATTTTTCCATTATCCACCTGTTGTTGATTTTTAGCTTCATTTCATTATGATCAGAGAAAGTGCTTGTATAATTTCAATCTTTTTAAATTCATTGAGTCTTGTTTTGTGACTCAACATGTGGTCTATCCTGGAGAAAGATCCATGAGCACTTGAGAAGAATGTATAGCCTGCTGTTTTGTGGTGTAATTTTCTATATATTTCTATTAGGTCTAGTTCTTTTATATATTATTCAAACTCTCTTTTTCCTTATTGATCTTCTGTCCAGATGTTCTATCCAGTGATGAGAGTGGTGTATTGAACTCTCCAACTGTTGTTGTAGACATCTATTTCTCCCTTCAGTTTTCCTAGGGTCTAGCTCATGTATTTTGGGTCACCCTGATTAAATGCATAAATATTTATGACTGTTATTTCTTCTTAGTGAATTTAACCTTTTATTAATATATAATGTCTTTCTTGGTCTCTTATAACACTTTCACATTTAAAGTATATTTTTTTCAGATATTAATGTAGCTACTCCAGCTCTTTTATGCTCGGAATATTTTTTCCAACCTATCACTTTCAGCCTATTTGTGTCCTTGCTTCTAAGATGAGTCTCTTGTAGATGGTATATAGGAGACTGGGTTTTTTAATCCATTCTTCCAATCTGTGTCTTTTTATTGGAGAGTTCAATCCATTAACAATTCAATGTTATTACTGTAAAGGCATTACTCACTTTGATCATCGTATCCTTAGGCTTTCCTATGTTATATCTTACTCTTGTCTGTCTTTTTGCCTTTTAATTACTCTTACTAATAATCTTCATTTCTACAATCTTCTCCAAGCCTTTCTCTCCTGTCTTTTCCTTTCAGGCTGCAGGACTCCATTTTGTATTTCTTGTAAAGCCTGTCTCTTGGTGACTAACTCTCTGAGTTTCTGTTTATCTGTGAAAACCCTAAACTCGTCCTCATTTTTGAAGGACAGTTTTACTGGATAAAAAATGTTTGGCTGGCAATCTTTTTCTTTCAGTATCTTAAATATATCATACCACTGCTTTCTTACCTCCATGGTTTCTGATGAGAAATTGGCACTTAGTCTTAGTGAGTATCGCTTGCATGTGATGAATTGCTTTTCTCTTGCTGCTTTCAAAATTCTCTCTATCTCTGGCATTTGGCATTCTGAATAATATGTGTCTCAGAGTAGATTTTTCAGATTTATTCTTTTGGACTATGTCATCCTTCCTGGATATTAATATTTATGTCTCCCATAAGAGTTGGAAAAATTTTGCTCAGTGTTTCCTCAAATATTTTTTCTGCCCCCTTTCCATTTTCTTCTCCTTCCAGGAAATCATTAACACATATGTTTGTGTGTTTCATGCTGTCATTCAACTCTCTGATACCCTGTTTAATTTTTTTTCACTATTTTCTCTACTGTTCTTCTTTCTTTTCAAGTTCAGTTGTTCTGTCTTCTAATTTGCTTATTTTTTCTTCTGCATTTCAAATCTACTGCTAATGCCTCTAATGTATTTTTAATCTCATCCATTTTGTCTTTCATTCCCATAAATCTGTTACTTTTCTTTGCAGCTTTTAAATTCATCTTTATCCTCATCCATTGTCCTCTTAATATCTTATATCTCTTTAGCCATATTTTCCTTCAACTCCTTGAATTAATGTAGAAGATTTGTGTGAACTTCATTGATTAGTTGTTTTAAATACTGTGTCTTGTCAGGATTTTTAATTTTTCCCTTTGGCTGGACCATATCTTCCTGTTTCTGAATATGACTTGTAAGTTTTTGCTGATGTCTAGGCATCTGATTACATTGGTGAGTTTATTCTGGTGGTCAATTTCTCTCTCTTGCCTAGTTGTTTTGTTTCATGGCTCTTCTTTGGTTTTGGGTTCAACTTATTATAACTATTTATAATTTCACTATTTAAGTTATCCAATCAGGGCCAGGCACCCACTAAGGGGTGTAGACCACACCCAAGGAAGCCTGGGCATAAGGACAGGAGACACTACAAAAAGCCTTTTTCCTTTACTTTCCTGGCCTTCCAGCAGATGGTGCTTTCAACAAACCTTGCCACAGAGATGACTCTTCCAACCTTCCCTTGCTGGTGTTTCCAGGCTTATTGGAAGCTGAATTCAAAGCTGGGCCCTGCTGGTTAACCTCACTGAAGAGAAACCACACTCAGCCCTCTGCCACACCCTCCTTCTTCCTAGGGAGAAAAACTACCATTTCCTTCTCAATCAGCAGTAATAAACCATGGGTTTTACCGAGAATGTATGCCTCGAAGTTGGGTGATGGGTGTTTTTCCCTGCTGTGGACCCACTCCTTCTTGGAGGATGCATGCAGCACTCCCTTGGTCTGTAGATCCCCAAGAGCTGTTTTGAGCATCTTCTGCCATTCCCCAACTGTTTTTGTAAGAGAGCTGAGCCTTGCCAACCTACTCTGATGTCATCTTCCCAGAACTCCCCATAACACCTCCTATAGGATAACAAAATAAAGAAAGTAATTCTCTGGTAATTTCAATTGCTTAAATGAATTTACCGAGTATTTGCAGGCCAAAAAATTTAATTACTTAATTAAAATCCATGAACGTTAGATCTAAAACTTGAGACATATCATCCAATGTCATTATTGGGGCACATAGAACACAGAGAATGCTTTAGAAAAAAATAAATAAATGGAAAGGACCTCATCTTGTTTAAAAACCAAAACAACAAAGAAAGAAATTACATTAGCTATGCTGGACAGTTGTACTTCAATGACATATTCTTTACTTTTTTCTTATGCCTAAATGCCTGTTGGTTTCACTAAAGATTTTACAAGTCAAGGAGATGAATGAGGACAAATTTCCTTCATAGAAATATTGTTGAGATTTCCAGTTCAAGATATCTATATGATGTGATGTTTCATCTCCTTTTTAAAAATCCCCAAAACTTATATAAATAAGAGCATTTATATCTACTCTAAAAACAAGGATTCCAAGGAATTTGCAAGATACAGTTCAAGTGGGATAATTTGAAGAATGTCTGAATGATTCACCAGGATGCAAGGAAAAGTCCACTGGGATTGTTAATAGAAATGGCCTCAGAGGAACCAATCCCCTGGCTTGGAGGAGTAGGGGTAAAAAGCACCCAAATTCAGTGGGCCAGCTGATGAAAAGACAAATCTTAATCCATAAGTGTTTTAGGAAAGCATACCAAAACCCCAGAGTTCTCACTGAATGGGAGAACTACTGGCAGGGAACTTATACCAGGATTTGGTGTCTACAGAGTCCCATATCTACCTTATTCTGACATTTAAGAAAGGGAGACTCTGGTTTAAAGATGGTAGACTGAGTACATGCTTCAAATTCCCTACCACCAAATCGAGAGAGAGAGAGAGAGAGAGAGAGAGAGCTGTTGGGCCATAAATTGTGAGTAAGCTCAAAAGGAAAGAAATAGATGAGAAATGAGCAGAGAAAAGCTGTATCCAAGAAATTCGTGGGAAAGTACTGTCACAGAAGGTAGGAGCAACAGCTTAGGTGCTACTAATGTCAGAGAAGCAGAAAGTAAGAATACAGGGCGATTCAGAGGCAACTAACAGAGTAGATAGTGGGGTTACTGCTATAAGAGTCACTTTGTAGTTCTCAACATTTCCAGATAATCATTGAGCAGGAGTTGCAAGGAAAACTTTAGATATTAAAACCTGTTCTATGCAGTCAAAGCCTCATTCAGAGAGAAATGTTCAATCTTAAATGCACTTATTAATAAAAAAGGTAAATTGAATGTAAGTGAATTGGAGGGTAAAAAGCGAAAACTAACCAAGAATAATTCTCCAGTAGATCCCCAACTCCAGATGTACATATGTGCAACATAAGCAATGTTTAAAATGAATGCTACATTGCCACATGGCCCTTCTGGTTTAAATTTCAAGATCCTAAACAGTCAAAATTCCCTCATTGATTAGGTTGAGGAAGATGTATAACAATGTGTCTATTGGTTAAATAATATGATTGATTCCTATTTATCCATTTAAATATTGACCTTCATGCTGTGTGACTACCCACTGCTTTATGGGATCTTGGACCCAGTTGCAATCCAATAAACTACCTCAGGCAAGATAATCTTCCTTGAGAAGAATGTATTTCTGTTGACATAAACTGTCCTTCTGTATGGGTACAACTTTCTAATATTACTCCTTTCCTTCATTAAACTTATCCTCCCTCTTCCTAGAAATACACCTTTATGCAATTTATTATATTTTGTTATTATTCTAACTAGTTTTTCCAATTTGGCAAAATCTTTCACATGTAGTATAAAGAAGACTTTCCTTGAGGCTCAGTTTAATATATGATTTATATCATGAATGCTTAGTATTAGCCACATGCCAAGTGGAAGAATCTTAAACTATGCCATAAAATTTGGTTATACAAATACACTGATATTTTGTCAAAGAAGGCTGAAGTTTGAGAAAGGACATATGTTATGTAATTTAAAAAATCAGAATAAGCACTAATCATCCAATAAAAAAAGCTTTGAAATATTCTGTTGATAATTCTTTACTGAAACATCTCTGCTATCGTCCTTCATTAATGGTCCATTTGCAACAAAATAATATTTTAAAAAGTACCTTAGCTATTCATCATTTTAGGTAAGGCTACCTAGGTGCCCATAATATATTCAATAACAGTCAAGAAAGAAAATATTAAGGGAATAGGGCCTTTTTATTCAACCTGAAGGGCATTCCTGTCTCTGAATATATTTTAGAAAAGCATTAGAAACAACTTAATTGCAAAGCTACATTCTGAGAATCAGTGAACAGGTGTGTGTGAGCTCCATCCTGGATGAAAATAATTAGAAAACAAGTTCTTGATAAATTCCTATTTTAATTGATAACTTATCAGTATAGATTTAAAATATCAGCAGTTCTTGGTTCAGAGGAAAAGAAGAATTATTACAAGGCATTATTTGGGGAAACCCAGACCTATAAGCTTTCCAATACTGCTTTGGCTATACAGCCCTGGAAGGGTCATTTTTGAGATATTGATTTGTCCATGGTTCTGCTTTAACCTCTTTTCCTCCTTTCTTGCTCCAATAAGACAGCCAGGCCCCTCTTGAAGAAGTTTGTGTTGAATAGCTTATTGAAAAGGTTATGCATGGTAGTTGTGTCACAGTCAGGTTGGGAGGGAAGAAGGTAAAAATTTAAGGAAAGGAAGAGAGAATGTGAAAGAAATGAGGAAGATTCCCAAGTTTGAGGAATGAACAAAGTTGGGTGGATAGAAACATACATGTCTTGTAACCTGGCAGTGTCAGCCTTGAGGAAGTCTCAGGCCTCAGAAGGACATGGTTACGTGCAGCGTTTTGGTAAGCATAACTGTTGTCCCAAGGGTCTCAACATCTGCAGAGATGCCTGTGCTGGAGTGTGGCATACGTGAAGCAGGATTCTGTGAGAGCACAGGGGCTTAGAGAATAAAGATGTCATCTGCTATCAGGATACACTGAATATCAAGGAGATCTTGCCCTGTATATCTGTCACCATACTAGCCTCTTGAATTCTGGTGCAATCTCAGGGTACGGGAGTGCCTCAAACCCCAACCCCAACCAATAAAGAAATGTGGCATTATTTAATTACTTGAGTTTGGCAAGTGAGGCTCATGACTTCTTCGCATGTTTCTATGATCAAACATTAAGTCTCCAGGTTTTTTCTGCTTTATCTTGTTCTCCATTGATTGGCATTTTACATCCCAGGTAACCATTATAGTTCTGTTGAACTTAGATTTCTTCTCATTGTCTATGAATTTATCAACTTGTTTTCTAAAACCGTAAGAACTTCCATCTCTAACACACACATATACACACAAACATATACACAAACACACACACAGACTCCTAATCTCTTTATCCTATTGCTTCTGCACATGATCTATTGGGATCCATTCCTCTTCAATCAATGGAAGCTGACAATGGAAGTTTATGTCTTTGCATTTTCCCTTTCATGTTAAAGCTGTGTCTTCCAAGGATGCCTTCCTTGTACTAGCACTTCTTTACTAGTTTAATAAACCAAATCACTTTTTATAACATTAATGGCACTGCTACTTTCAAGAAGAAATTTCTCAGTGGAGGAAATTCCTCTTAGAAATTCCTGTGTGACTGCCAGGAAAGGGAACTCATGGCTTCCCCCCAAACAGAAATCTTCGGCTTACATTCTTGGCTAAGGTATTTTTCAATAGTTCTTTGGGATTGAAAGAAAGCCTTAGAGACCATCTAATATTGGATCTGTCTCAAGGAAAGATACAATTGATATAGTAGTTAACAAGTGCTTCACAATCAATTCCCTATGGTTGCATACTATGATTTCTGAAAAACATTTCTTCTTTTTGGATGTTGGGCTAATATCTTTGCCCTCAAATAAGGATTCTTACTTGGCTGTGTATCAGGATCACCTGTGGAACTTCTTAAAAATCCATATGTTCTGGCCCTATTTCTGAAATTTCAGAGATTGAAGAACAACATTAGGAACCTCTGTCCTGGAAAGTTATCAAAGCTAGTATATCTACCTATATAATTTTTAATAAATAAGAGATTAAATGAAAGCTGCCAGACCTCTAGCATCAAAATGTCTGTTGCTTTTGTTATTTTGCTGTCACTGTTATTATTTTACAATGGCAAATTAAGTATTCATTCATTTATTTAGAAAATAAACATTTATTGAATTGCTAAATCAGGTAAGGGATTATTCTGACTTTAGATATTTAGAAGAGAAAAGAAATCAACTGTGGAGAATATTAGGTGATATCAGAGAATTTGTCAGGGAAAATCATGTAGGGCCTTATAGGTCATTACCAAGATTCAGCTTTTGACTTGGAATGATTAATCAAGCCACTAGAGAGTTTGGTGCATAAGAATGTTGTAATCTTACAAGTTAATAGGATTACTCTGGCTACGGTGTTGAGAGTAGACTCTATGAAGGCAATAATCAGGTAAGAAATAATAGTGGTCTGTGTCATGTGCTAATCATAGAGCTGGTGAGAAAGGGTTGTATTCTAGATAGATTTTTAAAGTATTGTTTCCTAGCAATGGGCTTGCTGCCCAATGTGCACAGAAGCCAATACTGTGACACTAGGATTTTGAGAAAAGAGTATTATCACGAGGTTAACTGGCAATGTGATAGGAGGCAAGCTCAATCTGTCTCGCCGACCTGAGGACAAACGGAGCTTTATGGTATGGGAACAAAGGGAGGTGGGGATATTCTGATTGGTAGTTTATAGGATTATCCATATATGGTAGTAATATGCCTGTGGACCAGATCTTTGTTGAGTAACTACTGCCAATGTCTCCTCATCCCCATAATCTTTGTTTCTGATAAATGTGTTCTGGTCTAAATACAGATTCTTAGTTATGAGAATAATTAGGGACTTCCAGCTAAATTATCCATGATTTCAGTATAATTAATAGAATTTAAAGATGGATTTAAATTTAATGTTGGATGCGAGAGAATGAGAGGAGTCCAAATGGCCTGAATTACTGGGAAGATGGAGGTACTTACTGCCTTTTACAAGATGGGTATCAGTATATAGGTTTTTAACATGCTGAGTTGAGCTCACTATTAGCTATCCGAATGGAGATTTCCAATAAGAGTTAGATATAAAATCTGAAGTTTGGGAGCAAGTCTACATTTATCTAAATTTAGATGAATATCTAGAAATATAAGATTGGGAGATATCAGAGTATAGATCATATATAAAGCCATTAAGATGAATGCAATCATGAAAGCAACTTAAATGGGCAAAGAAGAGATCTGGGATCTAAGCTCTGAGAAATCTAACATTTAAAAGTAAGAGATATAAGGAAGAACCAGCAAATGAAATAAGGAGTAGACAAGGAGATAGAAGGAAAATCCAGAAGAATGCGGTCTTCTAGAAGTCACATCTACAATAAGGTTTCAAGGAGGAGGGCATATTCATCTAATGCCAAATGCTGGAGTTAAGTCAAGTCAGATAAAGACTGGAAATTGAAAATTAAACCAACCTAGCAGGCACAGATGACTTTAATAAAGGCAGTTTCATTGAGAGGTGACAGCAAAAGCCCAGTAGAATGTGTTCAAGAGAGAAAGGGACAAGAGAAATTGGAGACATTGCTTATAATATTGAGAAATAAGGTCACAAATCTGGGTTCTTGACATTTACTAAAATATCTAAAATATGCACAATGGAAGAAGGACATTTTGCAAGTCCTCCTTTATATGTGTATAAAATTAAAGGTTCCCCTTGTCTTCCTAAAAATTGTTTTCGGATCCACAGTAAACTAACTTGTATGTGCACACACACACACATACTTATATATTTTATATTATATATTTATTTATTATATAATATATTCATATATTATATATTCATATATCATATATATGTAAATAAATACATTTGTGGAGTTGATTTCATAAGTTGAAAATTCTTTCAGGTTTATGTTATAAATGAGACAGAGAAATGGGCTGGGATCTAGAAGAGAATTGAGGTCAGGAGAGTTTCTTTTCAAGCTGGAAGAAATTGGATCATACTAACATGACCAAATTTCTTCCATTTTAAAAAAGATTATCAGTAGAGAGGGAAAAATTATGCTTCAGGGGAAAACTGTAAGCTATTTACAAATTCCTACTTAAAACATCTGCTTTAAGTAAATGCCTAAAGATTAACCTAGTTAAGGTCAGGTCTATATAAGCTTCCATAGCATCTGTGTTTCTTTTATTTTAGTCTTTACTGCATTTGGTGGTTAGTGCTTTTATAAATAAGTTTACAATGGATGTTAAGCTCTATAAAGCCAGAAACCAAATCTATCTTGTTCACCAAAGTATCCTCGGTAAGAGCATATAGTGAGTACTTGGTAAATGTTTTTGAATGTATATTTGGAATGCATAAATGAATAAGACTTTTGAAGAAACATAGCAAGTCCACATTGTAAAGGTTGGAAACTTGATGACAAGAATATTAAATAATATCTCAAAGATCCAACATTTATGTAAAATTAAAAATTATTGTACACAATAAAAGAAAAATCAATACAATGAAGTTAGAGTATTGCTTATTAGTACAAAGTACAAATAATAAAATTAAAATTGTATTCACCTTAGAAAAGCAAGAAAAATTCATAG